>JAQFXM010000476.1:0-49484 GCA_034693345.1 Entomobrya multifasciata | reverse complement strand
AGAATTTGAAAATTCGTTACCGTTTAGGAGTTATAGCTAAACAGCTGTTGACCCTGACCCCAAGGTCAGAATTTTTTTACCCTAGAATCGAGGTCAGACCTATAGGACTCGATTCCAAAAATCAGATTTCAAAAATTCCCAGCCGTTTCCGAGAAATCGGGGCGACGGACGGCCGGCCGGACGGCCGGACGGGATACAGTCAGAATCGCAAACCCAATAGATACTCTTAACAGAGTATCTAATAATAATGAGTGGTGACTGTGTGGCGATGCGATGGTGTGTTGAATAAGTGCTTGATTCACACGACACTTGCCGTGACCATGATGATCAAAATGACTTTGCTAGTATATTTTTTTCCTCATTACTCTTTCAAGAAAAAAATTGGCGAAACGGTGTGGTGGTATGTTTTTTTTTCTTGTAGACATCCACATATTTAAATAATAAATCGGAGTAAAGTATCAGTCGACTTTTGTGTGGTGTAGAATGCAAATATAATAATAAAAGGAAAGGTACAACTAATTTCTTTTATGGCATTTGTAATCAATATCAAGATGGAAACATTCCATTGCATTGCCATTGCCAAGATTTGGTCTCTGTGTCAAGTCACGCCACAGAATAAAAGCTATGTACAAAATAAAAAAGGAGAAAAGTGGATAAAGACTCGAGAGTCAAACAGACAGACAGACAAATGACACGTTATACTAATCAGCTATAGTGTTGTGTTGTGCAGTCAAAAGTGGCACTCTTTCTCCTTTTTTCAAGTTGTGGGAGAGAGTGAATGAGAAAAAAAAGGAACTGAACTAGGTTTTTTCCCAATAAACCCTCTCCTCCATCTGCAAAACCCCGTCACCATCAATTTTGGTTCTTTCACAAGTTTTTTTAGCATGATGATAAGTGCTAGTACTCCAAAAGAGACCATCATCGATCCATCCACAATATCTGGTGGAGAGAAAATTGTAAGAAAGAAGTCGTGTGTGGTGGCATGCTGGTCTTTGCCTTGCCATAATAATATTTCGTATTTTCTCTCCTACCTGTCTCGTTCTTCGTACGGCGAATATAATTTTTTTTCTGAAAAATTATTGCACACAAAACCAACACACATCACATCAGTTATATATCAGAGAAAAGAATCGATTTCCTATTGTTATAATAGCTTGAGTATGCATAGTGACTGAATATCTAGAGAAATACATGCACAAATACAATTACATGCATGCCATCAGCCATCACCATCGCCACTCTAACTAAACATCACACGACATACAACAGTCAAACAACAACAGAGAAAGTATTATAATGGGTTGACTCACTTGTTCACTATTATGCGGTATACATGGAAAATAAATGGACATGACAGAGAAAATTTTTAGTGTATTTTTTTTTCTTCCTTCTTAGCTTCTTTTTTTTACTTTGTTGAGTTGGTTGACTTGACATGACACTCTTTCGCATTCTCAAGAAAAAAAAGAAGGGAAAGCAAATAAAAAATAAAATTAAAAAACGAACATGCAAAAAAGGCTATTATTGATGCATGTAGTCCATAATATTTCCCATAAAAAACATTCGTCGAAAACATGATTTTTTGTAATATGTACATTTTGCATGTTTATATTTTTTTGAATAAAAAAACATTCATATTTTTTATGTACGGTTGTTTTGTACATAAGAATAAAATATTTAGTTCTGTCTTTTGACATTTGAAAGAAAAAAAAAGATATTGGTTACAACAATTATCCCTACATGACTCTGATGGGACGCCGTTTTCATGGTCATGAATACGTGTATCGTGGTCTAGTACATATGAACATAATATATTGACATTCTTGGAATTTTATTTTTGCACTTGTATCATCCACATCGCCATCTTCACAAGGAAAATATGTACATTAAATGGTATATAGTTGACATGATTTGCGAGATGATAATGCTAACCGATGATGACCTTGATGATAAATGACTTGACTTTTAAATATCATGATGTAATTTTTTGGCAGTACTCATTAGAAAATGTTTGGTAAATAAAAGAGAAAGTGGTCTGAAAAACAAACAGAAAAGTAGAACATTCCACAAAAAAATTGAAAAATACCGACCTTCAAAAATAAAAAGAGCGACATTCTTGCAATTTTCAAGTTTAATTATATACTTTCCAATTGGAAATTACAATGTAACCACATTACAATGTCCCCGAATTAGCAAGGATACGAATTATAATAGTTTTTATTGATTTTTTTTCTTTCTAATTGATTAGGGAATCAAACGTGGACAACGAAACTAGACTTACGAAACCACTTATTATTCTATGCTCCCATTTTTAGGACACCATAAGGCCATCAGTCCATAGTTTTCATTTGCAAAAAGTTAAAAATAATTAAATTATTCAGTGAAAGAATGGAAAGGTCGTGTACCTTTATTTTTTTTTATCTGGCTGCCAGTATTCAAAATTTATTTTATTGAAAAATGATTGGAAAGGCAGTTTTTATTATCATGGCTGGTGTACGTCACTAGTTAATTTGTATGACAAAAAAGTAAGAAAATGCCAAAGGTAACTAAACAGCTAACTGGCTTTTTCTTGAAAAATTTTTTTAGACTGAAAGCGGAGAAAATCCACTTAAAGAAATCCAACTTACATGTACTTAAGTTTATTGATTGGTTTTTTAAAGGAGAAGGAAAGTGTTCAAATATTTCTGCACTGGTCACTCTCTCTCTCTCTTAAGTCAGTTCTCTCTTGACTTAGCTTGAAAAATCCGTTTCATTTGCAAAAAGTAATTGGAAAAGGGTCAAAAAAGCAAGCTGTCCACTGAACTGTGTTCCGAGCTTTTTTGCAATGAACTTATTTGTTATGCAGGCAAACAAACCAACGAACATGTCACATGATTGAAATGACCTAGTTTTTTCTGTCGATGATCATTTCCGTATGTAAAATATTGAAAGTAATGCAAAAAAATGGTTTTAATTTTTTCATAGTGTATTGACCTACTCAACACATCACGAAAACCGTTAGCTGTGAGATGGTCGAAAAAGTCGAGGGGCTTCTTTGTAGAAAATTTATTCATGGTGGAATGCGAAGAGTTTGATGATCTATTGGCCGTATTGGAAGAAGGTACACTTCCGTTGGAAAATAATTTATACCTAAAAATAATATTATGCATTTTTGATAATTATGGATTTAAAAATGGTTGGTCAACAGGTATGAGAAATCGGGCAGTTGGAAGACATAACATGAATGAGTATTCTAGCAGAAGTCACACAATTTTGACTGTTCATATCACCTCAGAGCAAAAGGTTATAAACATAAAATAATAGATTTTATAATACAATTTAAACAAATGCAAATCTTCTTCTGAAAACCAACCGTGAGCTTCATTAAATTACATACTAATTACTTGTTGTGAACCTTTTTAGTGAGGTTCAGTTGGTTTTTGTTGTAAGAACTGAAGTTGCTTATGGGGAATTTATGCAATGTTTTCAATTATTAATTGGCTAATTAGTGAGGATAATGATTTTTTGGGGTAGGCTTCTGAGGAAGGTGTTTTCATATCCCGCCACGGCAAACTAAACTTTGTGGACTTGGCTGGAAGTGAAATGACAAAGAAAACGCACAGCGAAGGGAAAACCTTGGAGGAGGCGAATAATATTAACAAAAGCTTAATGGTTCTTGGCTACTGTATAGCATCCCTCAGTGATCTGAAAAAGAAGGGCGGTCACATTCCTTATCGTGACAGCAAATTGACTAAACTCCTTGCAGACAGTTTGGCTGGAAATGGAGTTACCTTAATGGTATATACTGTACACAAATTATTACCATGCTATTTTTTCTACTAATTGACTTTTGGATTAATGTGTTACTCATGTTGGTGGTGGATTTTTGTTTGTCAGATTGCTTGTATCTCTCCAGCAAAGTCGAACATGAGTGAAACTCTGAATACGCTTCGCTATGCGGCGAGAGCGAAAAGAATAAAAACGAAGCCAGTTGTAGTGATGGTAAGTTTTGTAAATTTTTACAAAAAGTATAAAATAATTTTGAAAATGTGTGCAATAAAATGTTATATTATTTAATAGGATCCGAGGGAAGCTTTAATAGTGAGTTTAAAACGAGAGGTGACCGCTCTTCGAGAGGAGAACATGCAGCTTCGGGACTTTATCCAAGTTGGAAGACCGGTTACGGGAGATGTTGGTAACTGGCAGAGAAACCCTGTGGTAGTGAATGCCAATGGGAATGAGGTCCTTGCGGATGGTCTGGACAAAGATAAGTTGGAACAGATGGAGCCCACGCAGCTGGTAGAGACGGTGATGAAGTTTCTTACTGAGAACGCTGCCCTGAGACAAGAGAACTGGGAACTGATTGCGGTGAGAGATCTGCTGATACGGGATCAAGAGCTGGTGTGCAGGGAGAATGAGCGGTTGTTGCGGAAACTGGAGGATGTGAATAATGTGTGCTGTCGAAGTCCTATTGCTCCGGTAAGACTTTCCTATTCTGCGGACAAAATTAATAAGTCTCACTCGGATGATGAGATAGCCACTTCCGGTGGAGGAGGACGGAGAGGGGGAGGAGATGATGAGGGGAATTGGGGATATGAGTCCACTGGAACGAATAAAGTATGATGACTTATATTTCGTGAAGATGGGACATGAACTGAACAATGTTTTTATTTTTTATTTGGTTTCGTTTATAGGAAAAGGCTGACTCACCCAACTCTGCACAGCAAATACCCGATTCGATAAGTAAGGAGCTTGAAAAGAGAAGAATTGGAAAAAGGTAATATCTAATGATCATAACGGTTAATTTTATGCAAAAGTGACAAAAACTAAGTATATATTTTTTAAATTGTAGTGGTCGTAGCAACATTTCCGAATCATACAAAAATCATAAACGTAACAATTCTTGGGACAAAGTTGGATCCCGGGACAGTTCTGGTGGTTCCCTTAAGTCTGCAGGGTCCACTGACTCTCTACCAACCGTACAAGGAAAACGAGTAGTACCTAAGTAATTGAAAATTAAATTATTCAAAAATATTTCTCTTTTGATCTGTATTTTTAACCTTTTTTTTCTAACAGCCAAGTAGTCTATTTATGATATAGTAGAGCGTTGTTGATATGTAAATGAAAGGCTAAAGCACGTAATTAACTGCTGGTATTTATTATCCTATTAATTAATATATTGTGCATGATCTTATATATTTTATTTTTGGATGGATGCTCTCTCACCTGTAATTAAAAACTCACCTTTTTGTATACAAAAAATATATATAATGAGCAGTTCAGGCTTGCCAACAACTCCACGAACTCGCAGTCAGCACAGTGTATCACCTAGCAACAAAGGTAATTTTTTTGCATGCCAAATGAAAGGCCAACACCAAAAGCTTGTTACATTCTTTCCTATTAGGGGGACTAGGCGTGATGCCTTAGCTACATATACATAAGTGCATTTAGAAAAAATGAGAATGGAATAATGAAAAATGAACTATTTATTTTCAGGGAGAAAAAATCTGGTGGTGTAAACTAAGTATTCAGACTTGACACCAACGACCAGAGAGATATACCGTAGCAACCGGACCAAAACTCCTGACACGCGACCCGTCCCCGAAGCAAAAAAAATTGATGACGATATGATAATCCAGTCGAATCGTACTACATGTTATTATTACTATTATTATGAGCATTCTATTCAATATATACCAACATATCACTTACAGTAAACTTTGTTCGATTGAAAAAATATCTATAAAAAATATGTATGGATACATGTGCGTACGTACCATGTGCGTGACATGTTCACTTAAAGTAATATTGATTATACTATAGTATTTAACTAAAACATAATAATGATGATGTGTGAAATATGTGGAATTTTTTTTGGAAAAAATGAAGAAAAAAAGTTTAAGTGATTCCACCGATAAAATTTAAAAAAATTGTTAAAATATTTATTAGAAAAAAAACGTACATATTTTAGGGGAGCTGTGCTCAATAAAAAAATTAAATAAATCAGAGAATGTCTAATTTTGACTTGATTATTTCTTAAATATGCTTTATTTACATATGGGTAGGGTGAATACAGGCATATCAAATATTAAGATGCATTTATGAAATTATGAGCAGGTAGATTATTCATGATTTTTCAGTGCAATAAAACAATAGAATGTACTTTTTTTATCAAGGTTTTCAGAATCCATTATTTTTTCATTTGTATTTTTATAACTTTTCTGGCAAATCACAGTAAATCTTATTTACAAAGTCTACTAACGAGTTTTTAAATTTCTTTAAATATTTAATTATTATTATTTTTCTTTTTTTCATTTGCACATTTTTTTTAACTCGAAGATTTCAATAATAATAGTATATTTTTTTCTTTCATCGGAAAAATCGAAATACAGTTTTTGTTTTTTTGTTTATTAAGAAATATCAATCATCATCATCGTCATCATCATTATAATTTAGTTTTTTGTAATTTTTTAAAACATTTAATTTTTACAATGTAGGAATATTTTTTTGCAACAGTTTCACACTTTATTTTTAAAAGTGTAATATTTTTTCAACATTTCTCTTTCAGAATAATAGATTCTTTTTTTTCTTCAATTAAAATTATTTTTTATAATAATTTTTTGTTTACTTATTTACATTTAATTATAATTACAATTAATAGTAATTTGGAACGTTCATCTTCATGGTAATATATATATCATCATGACCATTATCATCTTAAATAAATATTTTTTTACTCTTTAATTTGCTTAATTGTTTTTTTCTTTCTTAAAATATTTAACATGGTAATATTTTGATTAAATTATTTATTCAAAGGGTTGTGTCTTTATGATTTTTTGTGTAAGCCTGAAAACTTACAATTATAATTATTCTTAACATTACATATATATATTTAACTTGATTTTATGATTCTCTTAATTGGAATAATAACTAACATGATTATCATCAGATTTTGAATATATATTATGTATAGTCAAGTTGGTGGTGGTAGAGTATACTAAACAATTATCATCATTATTTTCTTTTTCTCTATCTTACAATAATAACACTCCTTAAAATTAAAATTACAGTTTTAAATTTAAAGCTAGCACAGCTGTACAAGTAGCAGCATAGCAGCCTGATAACAAGTTTTTTTTTGTTGTGCGATTGTCTCTATTGGATAGTGAAACACGTAGACAATTTACAAATAGCTTAAAACATGCAAGTTTGTTGGTACGAAACATTTTCTAAATATTTTATTTATATGCAAATTAAGTTTAAATATATTATTCATTAAAAAAATATTTTCACTTAATTTGCATAAGAAATAGCAACATGAAAAAACTGTTTTGTTAACAACCAACT
Organism: Entomobrya multifasciata; assembly: GCA_034693345.1. NCBI lineage: Eukaryota > Metazoa > Arthropoda > Collembola > Entomobryomorpha > Entomobryidae > Entomobrya > Entomobrya multifasciata. The sequence goes on along the minus strand of JAQFXM010000476.1, from coordinate 42,164 downwards.
TGCACATATGAAGTTAACCTTAAATGTGTCTTAAAATGGAGACTTATATATATTTTTGGGTAAATGTGTAGTGATGATATATATATGTATATTGATTGATTATGATGATTATAAATTATCTTTTAAGATAATTATTTCCTTCCTCTGTCTGACATTGAAACGTTTTTTTTATCTAAAAGTTTGACTCTAATGTGTGTGGTTTTTTTTCCTTCTTCTTCTATAAATGTTTGCAATGTTGTTGTAATTTTTTTTAAAGGAAAACATTCAGTATAGCTTATGCAATAATTTAGATATATTTAATGTATGTTTACCTATTTTAATAGTATTTTGTATAACCTTTTTTATAAACCTTGATCACATTAAAGTATGTCTAGATGATTTTGAATAACATTTTTTTAAACGGTTCTGTTGTCAGAAAATAGTTTACATGAGTTTGTTTTCACTTTTTGTATCTTTTTTTTTCTTTAAACTTTAACAACGAACGAACGAGCCCGAGAAAGATGATGGCGAAGTAAAGTGGAGTACAAGTTATTTTTTTTAAGGAAGAAAGGAGATATAGCGGAATTATGGGTGATGGGTGCAAAAAGTTGGCGGAAGTGAAGGAAAAAAATTTAAAGTAAAAAATATATCCAATTTATGGAATTCGATTTTTAAAAAAACTGTTAATGCTGCTTTAGTAAGAGGCGATGATGGTGAAAGTGCTGCTGATTTAATTTTAGTATTGGTTTTTCTTTTGTAAGTTACTTGTTGTGGAAGAGATATAAATCACTAAAAAAATTATTTATTTGTTCACGTTTTTGTACGAGGAAGAGAAAAGTATTTAGCTTTTTTGAAACAGTAAAAAATATGTAAAAAAAGAGTTAAAAATGAATATTTTTTAAACTCAGAAATTAGTAGTGTTGTTATTGTGAAGACAAAATGAAAATATTTTGTGCTCTAGAATTTTTTTTAGAAACACCATTAATATTTTTATTCATACAGTTAGTATATATGTATGAGTGATAGTCTAAAAAAAAATTATCATAAAGCTTGTGTTTATGCTTGACGTTAGATCAAAGTTACGTTTTTTTTCTTGTTTCAAAAATTCAGACGTAAAGATTCCGAATCCCTGATATAATCTCAATCAATGAACAAGTTGACCGAGAGAAGAGTGAGCTGATAATGTTATAAGTATGTCATATTTTTAGTTTTTTTTTATCTCAGAAGGAGAATTAGTTAATAGTTAGTATGGAAAGTTGTACAGTTGCTAATTAAACAAGCTTATTTAATAGAACGTTTGAAGCGTTTTCAAATAAAGAGGAAAAATGTCTTTGCAGATCTCAGTAGCACTTATCATGTAAGCATATAAATAACTTTTCTTTTGGTAAATAATGATAGTTTGATTTAGAAAAGAGTTTAAATTTCATTTTAGATGAATTATAAAGAATCAGGTTGAAATTTAACAAAAAAAAAAAAAAATAGGAAGTTTGCTCTAATTTTTTCCTAACCGTAAATTGAGTACGCAACTATCCAGCCATCCAGCAGCATTTAATGTTTTCCATGTTGCATTTTAACTGCAATTATTTGCGGGATATAACGTTTTTTTTACTTAATTATTTTTTTCTTCAAAAAATGGCAGCATGTTTTTTGTGGAAATTGTACAAAAATAAGTACATAATTTGAAGGTGGGTTCGGTTCAGTGGTGATGGAGAAGATTTTTTTACGGAAAGGGAGGAGTCTTGAGGTAAAAAAACGGAGAAGAACAAGTGGTGGTATTTTACTAGAACATTTTAAAGAACCAGTCGCCTTACTTCCAGTTTTTTTCGAAGGAATAATAATAAGTGATAATAATCTCTGGATAAGTTGCTGTTTGAAGACATTACACACACATATATTGGCGAGAACAAATTTGTATGAAGGAAAAATAATTAAACAGATTATTATCAGTAATAATTATAATAATATTATATGCTTTTTGTAACATCATATCGTCGTCGTCATCATCATCATCATCATCAAAAGTTGGATAGCATACTGACATGTATTTTTTGTGTAAATTGTAAAAATGTTGACTCACTTTTTGGCATGTTCTTTTTTTTTAATTCATAATAATTATTGTTAAAGATAACTTAACAATTTAATTGTCAAAGACTTTTTCTTTAAATGGGAGAGAAAAAAGGCAAATAATTATGTATTTTTTTTGTCAATTTTTTCAAAAGGTTAAGGCTCCACCTAACGCAAAAAACCACCCATGCGACGCGACGCGACATATTTATACAATAATAATAACTGTGTCAATATTTTTAATCAGTCAAGTGTTTTTTTTTAAAGATAGATGTACAATAAACGAAGAATACACACGCACACACACAGGCATGCACAATATAATATCTCTATTTAATTATCATTATGATTATGCATTAGATTGTTTTTTTGACAGTTCTCTTTTTTTGGAATATTTTTACAAAAAAAAAGAATACAGAAATATATATATTTGTTGCCACAAAAACTGAACAATGGAATTGGTAAAAAATGTTGGTTATACTTTTTTTACTGTGGTCAACGCACGCACGTGTTTTTAAGCATATCTATTTATATAAATTACTAACGTTTTCTTTTTATCATGCTAAACATTCAAGAAGAGAACAAGGTTTGTGTGGTGAGTGTGTGGTTTTTTAAAAAACATTTTATTCTGCTTGGTTTTCACATTCTGCTAAAAGTGAATATATAATATTTTTTCTCAATTCCTGAATACATTTTTAGTTTCTAAAAATTCTTTTACTTTTGCCCTTTCTTTTTTTTAAAGATTTTGTTGACCGGCAAACAATCAGCTTAACAACATCATCAACACTGTTTTTTATTCTTGTCTTGTAAAATATTTTAACTGTTTTTTTTTGTGGTTTAACGTGGGATTTATAACATGGCATAGATCATTTGATGGCATGAAATATTACATAACACGCCATTGAAATAATTGAACGAACAACTTTTTTTTTGCTTCCTCCAGTGCAATGTGTGTGATGTGGCATTAATTGTTTTAGTGATAAACTGGATTAAAAATGTCCATTAAATTTTTTCATAACAAAAATTTTTGTGCATTTTTTTTCTTTTAAAATTTACGCTGGCAAGGCAAAAATGCTGGAAAAAAGCATTTGTATTTATTATTTTGATTATTTTAGCTCGAAGAATAGACGACTCTTTAAGTTGAATTGAGAGAGAGAGATGAAGTTGAAGAAGAAGAAGACGAGAGAGAGAACCTATCCTAAAGTTCTGAGCCCTTGGACATAATTTTAGTGTATTTTATGCCAAGGTCTCTGGTCAGAGAGGTCAGGACCATTTCGACCATAAAAAGATATGGGCGGCGTTGTGTGTTGTGTATATAGTAGTATGTTTTTTGATTGTTTGTATGTATAATATATTTATATATATATAAACTGACATTAAACAACAAGATTTGTATTTATGTATGTATATATATCTATTATATATATTTAAATATTGTAGTTAATAAAATTGATACACTTTTTCTTTTGAGAGTTTTTTTTATATAATCAGACGTTAATCTCACAGCCCAAATCTTTTAAAGATAAGATCCTTTCCTTTGGACAACATGGATCCCTCCCCGCCTCCTTCAGCTCCTGCTGCGGCGCCGCCACCCCCGCCAATGTTATGAGTCAAGTCGGAAAACTTTTGCATGAGACCTCCCGTCGCATCTGTGAGCACACTGGGCAGTTTGCTCGTTAATGGGTTGGCACTTAATCCTGTTGTGTTGGCGGTACTGGTCACTGTGGACGTCACTTTGGGATCTTCTGTGTGGTGGCCAGTGCTGTGGGGTTGATGGTCGGAGTGTTCCGTCACGGGACTGAACTCAGGCAGAACGGGTACACCACGACCAGCACGATTATGCGGGTGGTGAGCACCTTTGTCGTCGGGATGATTTGCACCGGAAGACGCTGATGAACTTGGACCTCCTCGACCGCGACCTCTACCACCTCTCGGGTCCGCTTGACCGTCGTAGTGGTTCCTCAACTGTGGATACACACACAAAACAGAAAAAAACACAAGGTTTCCCAAAATGTCAGTTAAGGTGCCTTTTCAGTTTTGTTATTAATTTTTTAAAAATAGTATTGGTCATTAGTAAAATGTATTATTAATAGTTGTTCTAACTGTCAATGCATGCTACCAAGTGCTGAGCAGTATAAGTAGTAGTAGTAGAAGTAGTTTGTGTGTGTGCGTGGGCGTATACTAAGAAGTTTGAGAACAAGAGAACAAAAATTTGTACTCTTTATGTCGTCTATTTACAGCTTTGTCCTCAAAAAATATCAATTCCGGTTAACATCTTTCTAAGCGATAACAATAGACATGTCAAGAACGAAATGCCGTTAAAGAATCGAAATTTATCGGAATTCTTTTTTTTTCTTGTATCCACCCACACACAAAGCACATAAACCAGAAAAAAATATACTGTGAGTGCCGATATTATTATTAAAGTTACTAAACTGTAAATAGTAAAATTGAAAATTAGTCTGCAAAAAAGATTTATTATTTTGTGCTCCTAATAAAATTAACTATTGTAATATTTATAGTTTTCACTACAGTTATATAACTATAATTATATTATTAAGCCAACAAACGATATAACTGTTCTGTGGCGATAAATATAGGTAGGTAAACAAGATAGTCAAAAGTCAGTTTAGACTCTATATTTTTTCAAAAAATTAAAAATTAAACCAATTTTTTTTTGGCCTCCATCTTCCTCCTCCACTTCATCTTTTAAAATCTTTTGCTGCTAAAAATACAAAAAGCAAGTTGATCTCTTTAAAAAAACAAAATCGGCACTCTGTTCACTACACAACTAATTTTAGTATAATTTTTTGTGCTGCTATTTATTATGCTACCTATTATATCAAGAAAGCTTTTTTTGTATAATCTTCTAAAACCAAAATTTGAGAGCAAAATATTTTGTTAGTTTTGACTTTTTTTTGAATTGTGATGAAAAAATTGATTAAAATATTTTTCGTGTGTGTGCTGAGAAAGAAGATAGACAGAGAGACAAAAAAGAGAGCTCTCTTAGCAGCATGCATTGGCAATTATTATTGCAATAATTATCATAATAATAGAGATTTAATATATATATTTAAAATATTTATGATGTGTTGAGTAAATATCTCCATATTTATATATTTTTTAGAAATATTATATTGTTATTATGATTTATATTGTAACTCATCACATTAATTGATAATAAAGTAGTAAGTATATTTTTTTGAAGTATGTTATATAAATATATTACGTATTATTTTAGTACATATTCTCAATTAAGATTATATTTATATGTATAGCTTATAGCATACATATAAATATAACTTTTTTTTATTCAATTCAACTTCCTAGCCGAAAAAAATAATTAAAAGAGAATTCCAACTGTCTACACAAAACGGAAGAGAGATAATATAGATAGATAGATAGAGAGAGAGAGAGAGCTCTAATAATATCGAGAGAAAGTACATATAAATATTATAGTTTTATTTTTTTACCAACCTACAAATCTGAACAACATTTTAGTATTATTAATAGTTATTTGTTAAAAGCCCTCTGTGGTATTATGTTCTACGGCTCAAATCCTTCAATCAACAAGATCAAAACAACACTCTATAAAGTTATATATTTAGATAGATAGTAGAGAGAGATATGTACAACATATTATACTTGTCCTATTCTTTATAAGAGAGGAATAAGACAAGATAGAATACTGAGAGAAGAAGAAGAGATATAGAGAGCGAGAGAGAGATATATATAGATAGATAGAGAGAAACAGTCAAAAATATTTATCAACCAACACAAGCGGATCCAGTAACTCCCACAAGTCAAGTCAAAGAACAGGGTTTAGTGTGTAATCCTTATTAATAATTAACTTTTTAGTTTCAGTAGATCAAAAAGAAAAATAGAATGAAGAAGAAAAATTATGCTCATTTATTCGTAACAATCATTCAGACACAGTGAGTGAAAGAGTGAGTGAGGTAGTACGATAAAGGAAAATGTCAGGGTTTGTCTTTTGGGGAAATATGAGACTTGTATCTCAGTTTTCATAATAAAACTTGTATTTAAATTTTGTATTTTTTATCGTATCATTTTACTGACATTTTCCTTTGTGCTAATTTCTTGTCTACATTGTCAAGCCAAATAAAAGACGTGACAGGTGCATAGCTATTTATACAATAATTCGCATTTGTAGACAATTACAATAACTAATAATTTGTCAAAAAATCTAAAAATGCATTTAATATTTCGAGACTTCACAGCCCAATAAACTCATATTTATTACTGACTATTTATTATCTTTCTTCGCTTTTTTCTTGAGCTTTCTAAAAAAATATGTAAAGCCTACGATGGGCCTCCTCCCTGTCCATTGACTTTAATGTGAAAAATCACTGATCCTTCCTTAATACCAAATTACTCACTATACTATATATTTTTTTTAATAATATATTCACAGTCCAGGATAGAGTTTATATTTAGAATTCAATCTTTTCCGGGAAATATATATCAATATATATAACATAGCTATTTTTATATAAACGTCCTTTTCAGGTAGTCTGTATGTACGTTTCTTTTTTTTTCTTGGCAGTGCTGTGCCGTAACAATAATGAAAATAACAAATTAAAAATAAGTAAAATAAAAAGACGGGCGATAGAAAAAAAACTAAGAACAAAAAATATACACGTTCACTTTTTCAAGTAAAAATATACTACCACTCAAATGTCACAACTAAAAACAGAGGATGTACGTATATATTTTTATGAATGATGTATTGACCATCGGAATTATAATATGGACACTGGGAAAAAACATACGTGCTTTTTTGTTGTATCATCATTTTCGTTGTTTTTGGCTACACATCCATCTACAATTTACAACTACGGTGGTGTAACTAGATAAAAAAATATATTCTAGAATTTAAGAGACTTCTACAAAAAAAAGTTTGCTACTTGATATTGTACACTCTACTACAAATATTTAATACATACATACATACATGTAACTACGGAGAAGTGGGTGGCAGAGAAACGACCGATATTTTTTCATTTATTTTGGGGAGAAATTTATTATTGACGCTCAAGAAGAAAAAAAACTTTTAAAATTTTGATCTTTTGGAATTTTCAATGGAAGTGGTTGAACATTTTTGTTGGTATATTGATCACCATTTTTTGGAAATATCTGTCGTTTCACATAAAAATAAATTTAGGCACGTTTTCTTTTCTACTTGGCGGAAAATACTCAGGGTAAATTTTTTTTCTTTTTTTTCAGGTGAAGGCTCGAAACACTGCAGAAAAAGAAGCTTAGAGAGAGATGCGTAGACAGACATACATATTTTTTAGGAAAAGCTACTGATTGATATAGTATAGCTAGAAACATAGATAGATAGATAGACACACAGAGAGACACAAGAGCAATTTTTTGTATACATATATTTGTTTGACACACACGTGTAAAAAAGGGCATGTCACTACAAGACACCCTTTAAAGCAGATAGATAGAGACAGAGAAGAAAAAAACAACTTAAAAAACTGTTAAGGGTAAAAAATGAAAAGTATTTAAAAATGATAAAAAACTAAAAAGGGGCTACAGCCTTTAAAGTCAATTAGTTAATGAATTAATAGATTTTTTTTTGTTTTGATAATTTTTTTTGTTAAAAATTAAGTAGTGCGCAGAGAGAGCATTGAGAACAAAAAGCAGCTATTCAAAATGGGAAGCGTTTGTGGAAAGAGTTTTTTTGTTGTCAACTTACCTCCGAGTGTTCGAGAGGATAAGAGGCGTCTAGAGAATAGCAGCGGCGTACAGAGAGAGAGAATCATAAAAAAGACAGAGAATATTTTTGTTCAGAGAGAGGAGCACAACATCAATCAGGGAATAGTGCAATGAACAAGCCATGAGAGAGAAAGAGAGAGAATATATATGTAAGATATATATATATATAATTTATATATATAGAAATAGATATATATAGTCTCTATAATAATAATATATATGGGAGGTTTTGGCAGTGGCAGCAGTGCTTCCCAAAATTATAGTTGACCCACTCCAGAGGCGAATATTTTTTTATAAGTAGAAGCACACCGCAAAATTGAGAGAGAGAGAGACATCGAAGGCACATCAAGATATTTATAATATGTAATAATAATAGATATAATAATAATTGTATAACGATAGTAAAATAAAAAATGAAAAATAATAATTAAGAGAAACAGGTGAGAGACGACACACATTCACACTTTTTTTGTGTGCGAGATATATAGAGAAATTGCGAGAGACACCCAATTGGTCTGTCAACGAGTTATTTCACACCAGAGGAGTAGAAAAAATGCACACGAGGGGTATGGGTGGGCTGTGGGTAAAAAATTAGGGTAAAAAAATTTGTTTGGTGGTTTTTGCTTTGCAAATTGCCAGGGTATACACAAAATATATATAAAAATGCTTGCCATTTTCAAAAAACACACTCAGCACGCAGAGCAGCAGGTCACAAAAAACAAACACAGCTTATTTGTCTGAAAAGAAAGGTGAAAGTGAAAGTTTTTTTTTGATGTACAGTCCGGACACAAGGGACAATTAAAAAAACTAACTGTTGGCCTCTTCGAAAATAGCTTATTTTGAAAGAGAGAGAGTCACAAAAAAAATATTTTGGTCAGACGCGGACTGCATGGTTTATATTTTCTAGTGAAAGTAAGATCAATGAACTTTTGATTACTTTTTTTGGTGTGATGAAATCTGCTAATCTCTAAAGGTGAGATTAGATTAATTAAAAATGTCATCATCGCAGCGTGATGTGAAATAAGTCGAATCAAGACGACTATACTACACCCATTCCTCATAGTTTAATTTTTTCTTCCGTACCAAAAAAAAACAGAACATGAAAAAGATAAGTAGTTAGATAAAATCAAAAGAAAATAATAATAACTAAAAAAAGAAGTAAATATTATATTTTTACGTATCATTAGTCACATAGGGAATTTAGGGGGGAAAGTCTCATACTGAAATTAATAATAAGAAGAATAATAAGGCTTTGTTTTTTGGTGAGACAAGGAAGGAAATATATTATTTTTTATAAGAGAAAAATATAATGATAATATTTAAATTTGTGGGGAATAATAATAATATAACATACATATATAATATATATATATAGATATATAGTATATAATATAAGATACGAAAAAAATAAGAAATATGATAAGAATAATAATATATTTATATATATATAATATATATAGATGATACATAATGATAATAAAAAATATACATGTAGGTATATAGATAGATATAGAAGTAGATAATAATTTAATAATAATAATATGAATGAAAAGAGCAATAAAAGGAATGACTGTTTAATGTCGCTGAGAGACGCGGAGATGATGAGAGATTCGCTCCTAAGAAAAAACTGCACTGCATCTTTTTTTTTCTGTCTTCTGAATATTTTTTTTTTTGATTTGCTTTGGTTTCTTTGTACGCATTTTTTGATTTCTTTCTTTTTTGGTCAATAATTGCCTTGTTGTAAGATGATCTGTTACCGTGTTTTGGATTTTTGGAGGAGAAAAATCTGTGCTCTGTTTTGTTTTGTTTAGGAAATATCTTCCTACCTTTTCGCGCGCCTCTCTCGTCTCTTGGATGAGGTGGACCGTGACCCCCAGCGGCCCCTTCTCTGGGTGGGGGTGGCGGTCCACGAGCTCCAGGACCGGGGGGTCTTCCACGATGGTCAGGTGGGCCCAGATGTGGAGGCATGCCAGGACCACCCCTTCTTCCTCCACCCCGTGCTCCACCCTCGTAGTCAGGAGGAGCCTCGGTCAGGAAGTTGGACGGTACTAACCCACGAACACCGTTTAACTCACCCATGAAAAACCCATCGTCATCCATGTCACCGTATACGTAAATTATGTCACCCGTCACAAAGGATAACTCCACCTGAAAAATAAATTGAACAACCCAAAAAAATTATTACTACCACATTAACAATGCATGTTGGTTGGAATGATGATGGAGGACACAGGTCAGAGGGGGGTCTTCATCATCATCACCTCGGAGTCAACGTTGGGCGAAAGTTCTTGCGGGTCGTAGTCGTACAGAGCGACCATTTTCTTTACAGGCATGTTGGCATAAATGTCTCCCCATCTGTCTCTTCCCATGGCACGTCTTTCCCTACCACTGACTAGGGGCTCTCCTGTTTCCTGCTGTTTATTATTAAAATATCATTCAACATTATTGTTATTGGGGCATTGTGAGAAACTTTCTTTCTGCACACAATACACAATATTAATTTCACAATATTTTCAACATACGCTTAAGAACTCCTGTGCCATTCTCTCGTCGTCGGCAGGTATTTCCGAGACCATGTTACAAGGTACATAGCCCCTTCTCCCATTTGCTTCACCCCAGTAAAAACCATCAGCATCCTTTTCCCCATAGATCTATAGAGAACCACAGACTCAACCTGTTAATACTTCTTGTAATTGTGGTGAATATTCGTGTATCTAGATATTTCATAGAAATAGATCAGCAAACCTTAATTGTCTGTCCTTCTCTAAAGGGAAGTTCTTCCTCACAGGCATCTGGATTGGGAGACATGGACTGAGGGTCGTAATCAAACAACGCAACAAAAAGACGATGACGAACTTCCGTGGGCCTTCCAGGTCTTGGAGGCCTCCCTCCTCTGGCATAAAATTCCTCCATGGGTGGACCCATTTTCGAGCGGGGTGGATGGCCATGCTGTGGCGGATGACCCGGAGGAGGGGCATGGGGTGGATGATAACCTCTTGCGGTAATAGGCCGATCAGGTAGGACTGGCATTGGTCTGCCCCGTGGATCCGGTGGTGGGAAGCGGGATCCCATGGGCGGTTGTTGATGAACCCCCATTCTTCCCCCAGGAGGTCCTCCACCAGGTCCAGGGCGTTCTATGTCTTTAGTATTTTCTGGAATATTAGTATGGACACGACAAGAGGCCCAGGGTAAGAGCACACGTTTTGTTAGGGGAACAAGGATAAAAGCTTACCTAACCGAGGCATACCCATATGATAAGCACCTAACTCACGGTCACTAAAGCTCTCCTCACCTTCCATTAATGGATGACGAACACCGCGCCGCGGTAGGCTGTTTTGGGTTGGAATCTGTTCCATCTTCAGGACAAATCATCATCATCAGATACACATTTAAAGCAGGTAACACACAAGTACACAGGCACAATGAGGGGCGGGTGGGAGTCACAAGGGAAGGCGACATTTTTGCATTTACACACAAACATATTCACAATTTTGCTTTTAATGCCATCAAAATTAAGACGAGCATGAAAGTATTTAATATTATGGTTGTATCATCATATTGATATGGATAGTTTACCTTGTGCCGTCTGCCTTTCAACACTTGAGCAGGGATAACGATGGGTATACTATCTGAAGAGAGGCTATCACGAGATTTAGTGCGCACTGTCACTTGTTTGGGGATTACACCTTGAAATCGGTTCAGGTCTAATAACGCGTGGTCACCTATCATAAAATTTTTAATTACATCCAAGCTCAGATGACAGAAAAGATGATAGTATAGTAACGGGTAAGGGTTTCATTATTTCGGGGCATTGTGAAAGACTCTACGTACCTGATGGACTATCAATCTCAAGAATTTTTCTGCCGTCTGCGAACACAGCATATCCTGTGACAACGGCACCGTTGGATGTGCCAGCTGTGACGGGATGCCACGTGACTAAAATTGTGTTGTTTTGAGGACCCGGCTCTACTTGGACGTCCACAGGTGGGTCAGGTAGACCTAAACATCCTCGGGGCAAACCGAGACAACCATCATTATTTTACCCGTGTCACCAGGAGAAAGTAAAATAAGCATAAAAAATTGCATGCAGAAAGCAAGGAGTGCTGGTACCTTTTGGAAGTGTTTTGAATTCTGTGTGCGATGATAGCTTCTCCATCTGCTTGCTACTCTTTTCGTCGAAATGGGGTGCCTTAATGTTTTTAGATCTAACTGTCACGCGGTACGTTGTGTTGGGGGTTAATCCTAGTAAAAGTGACATACAAACATGCAGTTAAACGTTATCTATAAATTTAGTTTAGGGGTAAAATGAAACAGAGGTTAATGTCACTGCTGGTAGCCTACCCGTAATGGTATGTCGATATACTCCCGGTTTGACTGTTCTAATTTCCACGTTATTTACACAGACGACGTGCTGATAATTGCTATTGCTGGGCAGCCACGAGATGACTGCTGACGTACTAGTAATTCCAGAAGCTCTGACACATGAAGGCGCAAGTGGGGCGTCTTTTCCGATAACCATAGTACAAGCGGCATCACGAGATGACCTCCTGTTAGGCGTTACCGACCTAACACTAATTCTATGGGGCTACACATACACACAGAGTATATTATTAACGCATCTCACAAAATTTCCCCGTTCAGTCGGCCCCCAAAAATATGAACATGAATACGTACAGTCCAACCAACAGTTAATAGGCTACATCCTCAAAACTCAAGAAACCAAACATGAGCCTTATAAAAGAAGATTTCATAAGAATGTAGTCAGTTGTATGGAAATATATAAATTAGAAGCTTGGTGTATTTAGAATTTAGAATTTAAATCCATTATGTTGGTGAGGCTCTTTAATGGGGCTATAAAGAATTGTTGGTTGGGCAATAGTACAGACTCCATTCGCACGTAATTTTCTCATCTTGTCATCCCCAATAATTGGAATAGATAATAATTATAGTTATTATTATGGTTATTATTGTGGGACATACCCGATTACAATCTACACCTTCTACAAGAGCACGTGTTCTTTCGTTTGCCTTAACAGTACACCTGAGAAGCCCATTAACGTAGACTTGGTAGCAGTCAACACTACCAGGCGGGCAGTCTGGAGGGTTCCATCCGATTAAAATGCTTTTGTTTAGTTGTCTCTCTAGTGTAAGTTGAACAGGTGGAGGTACTAGCACCGAGAAGAATAAATCTATGAGTGCCAAGTATTGAAGTTGTCTTTGTTACTACACTAGAACCCCTAAACACTAGGAAACTTGCAGTCTCCACTGCACACTAATGTTAATCATCAAACTTATAGAATTTTTTTTCCAAAAGAAAAGACATACTTGCAGCAGACATGCAGCAGTGGCATATATATTAGTATTATTATCTGGATTACATGTTAATTCAAATTTCAAACTGTAAATTGTTATTATTACGTTTTTAAATGAAACAAAATATAGGAGCAAATGCTACCAAATAAAACTGGTCAACGAAGTTATTATATTTTTTCTAAACTCTCTACCTAATAATCAGACTTAAATGCAAAATAAAAACTTTGCTAACTTTTTAATCAAAATAATTGGTAATATGAATGTAATTAACTTAACAGATACAGTGTAAACTACTCATACTTTTGATAATATTTTCCTAGTACTACTATATATATCTCTACAACTATTACAATGACAACCAGCAGCGTTACAAAAAATATATATATATAGCGGATAATCTTTGTACTTGTACGTACCTTGCTTTTCCGGATCACCGTCGTCGTCAATAATGTCTTCAAGATCCAGATACCCGTATTCCTCTTGCCTTCGATGCATCAGCTCCTCTGTTTCGGTTTTTTTCAGAGGAACAAATAAAAACATAAGTGTATTTATTATTTATGTGAAAAAAACCTTTGCCAATTAAAATTATCATCATATTTATCACTATATTTTTTTATTAAACAAAAATTAATTGAAGTATTTTTTCCAACTACGTTTGGCCGTTTTTTACTACTCAGTTCCCAAAGCTAATTAAATTTCACAATTTACTTTTAACAATAATACGTAATAACAATATTATCTATGTCTGTGCGTTTTGAGAAGAAAAATAAAAAGAGAAGAATACACCACAGCTTACTACTCTACCAATCAATAAGAACAATGATAAAATATATTCTAAGAATTGTACATTCTCAATATCAAAGTGAAAGGGCCCATAAGTCTGCTAAAAGTGCCTGCATCATACTAAATAACAATAATAATAGTATGTACTTATCCACGTGTCTCTGATAAACAACAAGAAAAACACATATGAAACAACAACCAATATTTTAAATAGGAAATAAAAATTAATTTTAAAAGGTAAATTTATTTTTTGTCAAATGGAGAAATTTTTTGTACCGCATTTTTGTTTCTCCACAAAAAAATGGAACACTATTTTTTTATCATGTCATTACTCAACAATAAATAATGGGATAAGTGGTGATGATAGAGTGGTTTGGTTTATAAAAATTGCGGTTGATGGTGTGATATGTGATTTACAAAATATATTTTGTAGTATAAGTAGAAGTAGAGAAAAAAGGGTTAAGTACGATGGAGGTCTTTTGTCATCATGCTTCTTTTGCTTACTTGACTGAGGTTTATTTTTTTGATAAGCACAGCTTATCTATCAATGCTCACTTTTTTATAACTTTTTTACTTGACTTTTTGAGAACTCTACGGAAATATATATATATAAATAGATATATAACTATTTAGGTATGTATACAAGGTAGCATATAAATGTATATATGTATTTATGTAAATTATGTTTATAAATAATAATAATGCCCAGAGAATATTAAAGAATATTGAGATTCTAGTTTTTTGGAACATTTAAAAACGGGATATTTATTATTATTTATTTTTTTGTGAAAAAAAGCTTTGTACAAGGTGTGAGTGAACACATCATTGTGTGATAGCATTGAACAAACCTCGCATCCTGAAGGCATCCGTTTGATTTATCTTCAATGGAGGCAACGTTCTCTTAACACGCCTTTGTTTATTTGTAACTACAAAATATACATAGTTTTACACACACACACAGAAAAAATGATTTTTTTTTTCCTTTTTTTCTCCAGAGAAAAATAATAATAATTAAACTGAAAATAAAACCTGAGACTAGACCCTTTCCCTGGCCAAAAAAAAAACAAATATGAATTTTTTTAAGATGAAAGGGCTAACATTTTATACATTTATTTTAAAGATTTTCTTTTGTATTTGAGACACCTTTTTGAAAAAGAAAAATAGCCTATTGGTTTTGACGGGACAATATTAAATTGAAGAGAAAAAAATAAGTTGTTAGTAATTTGTATTTATATTTTACGTGATTTACCGATGATCAGCCTTTGAGATTCATCCCCAATATCCCTGGCATGGTCAAAGTCTAGAAGGGATGTAGAGAAGCAGTCGTCCGTGTCTTTGATTCCCAACACTACCTGTTGATGAAACTCAAGTAAGTCTTCGCCCACGAGGCGCTCCACATAATTGGATGGAACAAGGCCACGTCTCCCATCCAAAAGTTCCCCGTCAAGAAATCCATCCTGTTTTTTACCCCAAAAAAATGCCAAAAATAAATAAGCACTCAATTTTTTTTCACTCCAAAGTAACTTTTTTTTTTCATTTCTACTTCTGTGATCATTACTGTTTCCCTTTTGTAAAATACAAATGTGCTTGCTGTGATTACATCTTTGCCAACTCTCCAAGGAAAAAAAGTAGATAATCAAGAAAAGAAAATTGATTGGAATTCCGAGAGAGGAAAAAATAGAATGAAAAGACGAAAAAAATAATCTTGTGTACACCTATTATTAATGTATTTATAGTTTTGTACATATTATGTAGCATGTTTACGCAATTATCTTTCTGTCTATTTTTGGTTTTTTAAGCACCAGCTTTTTATTCTTTTCGTTGCATTTAACTTAGTGATGAATGAGTATTCAGCAAAATAATCATCATCATCATCATATTTTTTTCGATTTCAATCATCCAGCTTATTCGGCAGTATATTTTTTCCCTTGTAATATACTTTTCTCTGGAGAGAGAAAATCAGGAACACAAATTTGAAGACATGGATGGTAGACACACTCTTTTCAAATGTAATCAAATCAAAAGAAAAGTAACACAAGTAGATTCGGGAAGTAGAAGTAGGCAGAGAAGAGGAAAGAAAAAAATAATAATAGAGCGTGAGGCATCCATGGAAATCAGTTAATAAAACAGACAGAGAGAGAAGAAGACAAAAGGTAGAAAAAAAGAAAGCGCTGTCTGCAAAGTCGCTCGAGATGGAGGTGTAGGCGAACTTATTGCAACTTGTAGTAAAAAAAATCATATTGTAAGTAGGCAGAAGAATAAAAAAAATCTTGTTCACTCGAAAAAAAATCAAGCTAACCTATTAACTATAAATGTGATGTAATAAAGTCGCGAGAAGTAAGAAAAATCTGTTATTGATTTTTTTTCAAAGTGAAACACAAATAGGCCGGATGGAAGGTTTTTGAAGGATTCCTCTGCACATCTGTACAATAGCATATATTTTGAAGGGTTGGTGATAGTGGTAAAAAAATTAATGATAGAATACACAATTGTTCTATCATTATCATTATCACACGAAAGAGTAGACGCAAAAGCGAAAAGAATTTTAAAAAAATTCTTTTCGCTTTTGCGTCTACTCTTTCGTGTTGATACATATTTTTTGCCAGCAAACTTGAGAGAGAAACTGAGTGAGAGTAATGAAGTTATTGAAAAAGCGAAAAGGAAATAAGGTCACTTGAGAGTAGAGAACAAGGAAAGTAGATAAAGTAATGAAGAGAGACAACTTAATTTTCATCATCATCATAATATTTTTCGACATTGCAACTCTTATAACATCATACTCATAGATTTTTCTAAAATATTTTTTATTCGCTCGTAAACAAGAGACAGAGTTGAACAAGACATGATGATGTAAACTCTACTTTGCAAAAAAAGTAAATTGAACGGGATGACAAAAAAAAAGATTTTTTTCTTTACAAGTTGATACTGATTATATTGGTGTTGTACATGTCATGTCATATATGCACCTACAATATATTTTGTTTTAAATGTCTACAAAATTTCTCTTTCATAATTTACCTCATCCATGTTTCCCCAGACTAGTACGTAGTCACCAGCGTTGAGATACAGCTCAGCTTCTGGATTCTCATTGGGTGATTGGTGGAAGGGATCGTAGGAGTACCTGCGAAAAAAATAAAATCCCAGTAAAAATAAATACATTACACCTGTTAAATCACATTTATGTACATTCACTACAATTGTATGCTTGTATGTATGTATGTCTGTATGTGGAAAACTGCCCAACAAATCCCCTCCCCTTCCAGCAAAGTAAACACCTACCACCCCATTAAATTTTCAGTGAAAATACCGACAAGTACAAGTATTAATTATAATGATGATCATCGATTCCCTTTGCATTACTGGCCACAAAAGGACTAGTAGATATACTGCATCAAAAAGTTTACAGGAAGAGAAAATTTCCAGGTATTTAAAATTTATCCCTGGTGGGTGTCCTCCACATCCTTTTACAAATTCAATTATTACGATGTTGTAGAGTGAGTGCATGCCTACATGTATCTTTGCATGTAAACATGATCAATTAGCTTTACACAGATGCGCACCTTTGTTCACATGGAACAAGCTCCCCAAAATCTCTACCACCCCTCCTCCCCAGGACACTAACTAGGAACAAGTGGAAATCATCAAAATTCATACAAAGAAGGAAGAATACAAGATCATTCAACCTTGAACCAAGCGAACTTTGTATTTACCGTGTGATGAATAGGAGAGAGGTGAATGTAAAATATCAGAGCAAGTGGTACTACTATAATATGCATATATACATGAATATATATATACGTGTATAATAATTGAATTACATTTTCAAAGATGGAAAGTGGATTGTGGCACGTTGCTCTATATATATATTTGCAAGTTGGTTTGGTGTTGTAGTTTATCGATACACACAAAGAGATACACAGACACACTATTTTACACAAAAAGCAAGCCAGCAAAAGCTACACGTATTCTTTTTTGCTGTTGCTTCTAAGCACACGCACAGACTTTTTGCAACATGTGAACACTAATTAATTTTTTGAACAAAAAAAACTGATTGACTACTGACAAGACAATGATGCGGGGTGTTAAACGTTGATTGAGCCTTGTGAGTGTTTCTCTCTTTTTTCTATTTTTTGTTCAAAAGGGTTACCTTTTTTAACTCGACTCTTTTTTACTTTGGTTGACTACACACAAAAATAACAATAACGACAGGACAGAAACAACACTACTTACATTAATACATATATTACTATTATTAATCATCATTTTAATGTTTTACTATCGTCATGACATTATTGCCATCATCATACTTATTTTCTCTAGTACTTTTTCTCCATCTTTCTTCACAACTGTTGACAACGAAGCATTGTATATTGGTATTGTAAAGGGTGGTGGCGTCGGTAGTTTGATCTTTTGTTTTTGCATGATGACCAGCAAGAGAAGTGGAGTGGTGGCGGAATGTATTCGTAGAAATTTCATTTTTCTTATTATTTCCATTTCTTTTGTGGTGAAACAATGTTATCGAGTTTTCTCAAGAAACTTCTTTTTCAAGATGGATGTGAAGAACGTCGTCGGGTGTTCATCCCTGAACTTTTCCAAAGAAAAGAAAGCACATGAAACACACACACGCCAAACAACAACAACAACGATGAAAGGCACAAAGAAGAAGCATCTGTTTACAAAGTCAAGTAGTACAAAAAGGTAAAATAGAAAAAATGGACACACAGAAGGGAGAAAGGTGTACAGCGTTTGGACAATTGGTTTGGTGATGATCAAGGTACAAAATAATACATACAACAATCAAATCAGTAGACACATAAGCTAACACAGACACACAAAACAAATATCATGTAAACCTAGTACACTACCACTAGACATTTTAGAGGCTAACAAGAGCATCTATTTTTTGAAATAAAAAGGTATAGAGAATACTCGACTGCAGAGGAAAAAACAAGAGACATCATGAACATCACTTGTATTTTTTTCTTCAAAAAAATACATGTTTCCATCTAACACATACATTGTAATACATATTAAGTATTGCTAGTAATAACAATAGGAAACAATATAAAAGGTGTAGTAGATAGGTAAAAGGGAACGGAATGACATATAAAGCTAAAAGGAGTGAGAAAGGCGGGCTTCCAACCAAGTGTAATTTTTACAGTGAAAGTGTGGAACTGCAGCACATTGACCAACTCAAAGTCTATATACAAATTTATATATACTTTGTATACATTACTGTACTATATATAGTTTTATATTCAAGCACAGTAACAACAATAAGACTTTATTCATTGTTGGAATGGGACAGAGCCCCCGTATTACGTTTTACAATTACACTGAATATAAAGGGTATATTGTGTGTATATCTTAAGTGTATATACATATGCTGCAGCAGCAGCTGAATGAAAAGCGAGTTGGTTGAGTTGAAGGAGAAAAAATTTTCATGTGAAGGAAATGCGGCAGCTGTCGTAGTGCTAGTAGAGCGGATGAGGAGAAAGCTGAGAGAGAAAAGAAAAGGGTTTTTGTAGCGTTTACTCCCACTATCATCACTCTACAACAACTAGTCATACTACTACAACTTTTTCTTGTATGCCTCTCTTCTCACTTGCTTTTCATGGGGAATGTTTGGTAAGTGGTCTTGGTCTCGTTTTATACACATTTTATACATAAGTACATAATATATACAGATTACCGATTATATAACATTATTACATTGAAAACGACCATGGAAAAAAGTACAACTACTGCTGTATCAAATACACATGTATACACACACAAGCTTTCTTTTTGCGTGATAGGGAGCAGCTAGGTAGTTTTACTTGAAACATGCCACACATTTTATGCAAGTCATACGTAACGTACATATGTACACCACCACCTACACAATAAACGAAAAGAAAGAAAAAAAACGTCGACGACGACGAGGCGAGGGAAAAGAGGGAATAGTGCTTGTGTACCGAATTTGCCCACTGAAAATGTACTGCAATTTCACTTCTTGTTTTTGTGCATGCTTTCATATTACATAACATTGAAGCAGTAGGGCTGACTAGTAAGGGAACATATCAACCAGAAAAAAAACAGCAGCAGCCTCCCAATATATTTTTTATCTGGAAAGTACATATAAAGTTAAAGCCTAAATGTTAGAGACCACACCATATTCCACATACACACCAAAAGAAAACGTCTCTCTCGAAGTATTTTTTTTTCTTTCTAAGAAGTCGATCACATCTCTTGTAGAACCACCAATATCATAATACTTATAATCTGCACACAATTTTTTTGTCTTCTTGTTCCAGCACTACTTGACTCTCATGAAAAAATGTACGTACATAATATCTTTTGGTTGCAGTGCAGCAGAGGAGAGAAGAAGGAGAATAAAGAGACATTTTTTTCTGGGGAAAACTACAAAAAAATAAGTGGCACAAGAACAAGTCTTTTACAGACACATACAGTAGGTAACAACGGCGTCAGCACACAGACACACAAGAAATGGTTAAGCGTCTAGGATAATAACATTAATAATAGTACTAACAATAATAATAATAATCATACACACAAGTCAACTACAAAAATACTACTTCATTGGTCATAGTCATGGTGTTGGTGGTGGAGATGGAGATTATGATGATGATGTTGTTGTGTTTTTTTGAAGGTGCTGCTGGTTTTTGGTATGTAGCGAAAAAAATAATTTGTGTTTTTATTTTAGCACAGAAGATACATCATGTTGGTGAAATGTATTGGGACAATGATTATAACAAGAGGGAAATAAAATGCAGAGTGATAATAAAAAAGTTGGAGTGATGACTACTACAATTATAATGACAAGGAGAAAATTTTGTACACTAGCACATTGAACACACTTATTTTTTTACACAGATAAAAAGAGACAGAAGCAGGTAGACACAAAACAACTATATATTATGAAAAGTGAAAGCGGGAAGAAGAGGCATGGATGGATAAAGAAAAAAAAAGGAATCAAAATTGGAGAAAGGGAATGGGGAGAAGTGGTGATTAAAATCAATTTACTACAAAATGCTGTAAACCTTTTTTATGCTGATAGCTTGTTTATTTATTTATATCTATCTTTCTGCTAGCTGACTGACTTAACTTGACTGTTCAGTCCACATTTTTCACATTGTGGTGCTGTTTAGCAGTAGGGGTATACCGACAGATAGATAGAGAGACACAAAAACACATAAATATACACACACATATTATATAAGTAGCAATACTAGAAAAAATACAAAATAGAGGCACATATACACACAAACACACACATAAAAAAGGACATGAGGGGAAAATGGTATGTATATCTTATCATGCGGAGAGGCTTGTGAAGGTGGCGGGTATTATTCCACCTGCTTTTTTTACAAGTGATGGTGATGATGATGATGATCAAGGTGGTATAATGATAGAAGGAAAAGGATTTTTGTACAGGAGACACACAAATAAACTACAACAGCAACAACAAGAAACACGACAAAACCTGAAATGATTCAATAAACCATTGAAATTTTTTTAAGCGGTTGTAGTGATGATGGTGAATAGATGAGAAGGCTATCAGGAAAGAAAATACTTTGGAGAGAAAGAGAGAGAGGAATGTACAAAATAGTCCCGTGATTATTTCTCATGGCTCACATAAAAATTGACTACTTGCTTGTGAATTACTTGTATGTATGCCTTGTTGTTGTTGTTTCGCGTGGTGTGGTTCGCGTAGTGGAGAGAGGAGAAAGCTGCTAGAGAGAAATTTATTTTTTGGGAGGGAGAAACGGAGAAAAATACAAGTTTACTTTTACGGCATTCTCTTATGACTGGTTGTGCTGGTGGACTGGACTACTTCTGCCGCCTTGGTAGTCCTCCGCTTCTAGTCTGCGGCTCTAGACTACTGACTCCACTCCATCCACTAGTAAAGCTACTACCATCGCTATCAGCACCACCACCACCACTCCTGCTGCTACTACTGCTTTTCTGACTTGACTAACTTTTTGGTCCAACCAACAACAATTTTGTCGACATTGTTAACTATGAGCGTCAGCAGCAGACCAGAGAGAAGATGTGAGAATACATATATATTCCATTACCAAGGAAAAAGAGAGAAAGAGAAAAAAAATAGCGCGCATCTACAAACTACTCAAAAACAACCAATACAATTGGTTTTACTAATACAAATACAACAACTACTAGTCTAATAATAAGTTAGAGAGAATAACGTATCGGTGTAGTACAAATGAACAAACTATGTACACTTGTTCTTCCGCTTTAAACACAATACACACTTATTCAACTCAGTCATTTACACAGCTAGAAAGAGAGAGAGAGAGAGAGAAAGAAAAAACTCTCACACTGCCGTTGTTGCTCTATTCTGACTTGACTTAAGTGAGTAAAGTTGGTTATGCATAAAAAACTGCGAAGATGCATAATGCGCAAATCCCCTAGCACTATCGCACTGCGTTAAAAAGAGAGAGAAATACAACGACAGTTGTACTTTCTCTCTCTTTAACCCTTTCTCTCACATACTTAAATGCATACGTTTATGTTTATATGCTTATATTATGCTTTAAATGTGTATATGTATGCAATGCATGTGAGAATGTGAATGTGTGTGGTGGGCAACTAGCCAACCGTCCGAAATACTTTTTTTGTCTCTTTGTAAAATACATTTTTTTGGTGTTGTGTGTGTTCTACTTGTTTAACTTTTTTTCTTTTTATTAGAGCATTTTTTTCTCTTACCGGGCAATATACACACAACAACGGCCTTTTCCAGGAATATCCAGCATGTCAACAGTCTTTACATTTATGGTCTGTGGTTGCTGATGCTGCTGGTGATGATGATGATGGTGCTGCTGTTGTTGTTGCTGCTGCTGATGGTGAAGCTGTTGTTGGTGGTGCTGCTGCTGTTGGTGATGTTGTTTACTGATGACAACGGCACCACTGCCATTCATAACCTGCGGCTGTTGAATTCCAACTGCAGTGGGGTAATACAATTGGTCATAATAAAATATTTTATGCAAATATATATGTACATATTTTTTTAGATACATGTACATAAAACGTAATAAATTGGTTGTCATGATATGATGATGATAGCTAAAAATGGGGGACATGTATGATTGTGAGTGGTGTAGACATGACAAGTGTACTTGTAATTGTCTCATCATCATCACTTTTTTCATACTTTTCCATACATATGGTTTGGTAGATGAATAATGTTGGGTTGTATGACGAACAGACATTCTTACCCTGTTTGTTGTCAACGTGAGCAGTTGTGATAATGGTTGGAATGGCGATTTGTTGATGATGAACCAATCCAGATGGGTTGTTAACTGAGGAGCCCTGAAGGGCTTGAAGTTGTTGCTGTTGTTGTGCTTGCTGCTGTTGGGCCTGGTGCTGATGATGGGCCGCAGCAGCAGCAAGCTGCTGGGCTGCTTGCTGATGTTGCTGAAGAGTTGGTCCCTGAGAAGGGTGAAACAGGTGCCCGGGAATTACGGGGAAAAAGTTTGTGGGCAAAACTGTGGCAATTTGTTGGAACTGGGCTCCAAGGGCAGCTTGATGAAGGGCGGCGTGAACTGCGGATGCCCCTTGAGGTAGTTGCCCACTCAACTCATAAAGTCCCGAAAGATCCCGCGATGTGCACCCTG
Organism: Entomobrya multifasciata; assembly: GCA_034693345.1. NCBI lineage: Eukaryota > Metazoa > Arthropoda > Collembola > Entomobryomorpha > Entomobryidae > Entomobrya > Entomobrya multifasciata. The sequence goes on along the minus strand of JAQFXM010000476.1, from coordinate 18,642 downwards.
AAACTTGCCATTGAAAAACACACGGCAAATTAGCAAACACGTTTTTATCATCTTTAAATCATTACATTTTCTAACTAACTTGCTAGAGAAAAAATTATTTTTCCCCATTTTACATGATAACACGATATTTATAAAGAACGAGAACGAGAGCATGCATACGGAACAATAAGATAACTTGTAATTTTAGAACGAACGTAAATGTATAATTTTTAAATAAGATTTTTTTTTTGTATTTTCTTGCAACAAAAAATAGATTAAAATAGTAAAGAAATATACAATGAAAAACAACAATGGATTGACATTTGAAGTAGATATATAACCAATATCTAAGTACTTATGTATATTTTTCTACTGAAAAGGTAGGAAAAATAGAAGAGACTCAGCCAAACAACGATAATAATAGTAGTAACAAAAGGGACAAGTGGACAAAAAATTGTTAAAAAATGTCCTCAACAAAGTAAGAATATTTTCTTCTTTATTTCTTTCGTCAGAATAAATTATATTTGAAAAATCAACTGTAATTGTCACTTTTTTCATGGTAACATGGGTATCCTTTTGTCCACTTTTCTCTTTTCACTAAATTTCATTGTTCCTATTCGCAAGCGAAATATACAAATTTGTAGACATCCAATTCTAATGAAATGTTGTCCCTTTTTTATAAAGTAGTTTTATAAGAGATGTAGCTTCAGGCTAAAATATAAATAAATATATATTTACAGTTTAAATAATAAAATAAATAAGTTAGAAAAACAGAAGAAAAATATATTTATTATAATATTTTTTTAATAAATAATATGCCGAGCAGAGTCTGACAATCAAAACATGACAAACAGTAGCAACAACAGCAGACATGAAGAAACATTTGCAAAAACAATTAAAAATTAAAAAGCAAGATTGAACAGTAATAATAAATACTTAAATGTTTTTCCCACATTATCTAAAATATTTAAGTTTTTCATTCATCATTCAATATATTTCGTAGTAATTTTGTCCGTCCATTACTGAAAATAATTTAATACCGTGCTGATCTAATTGGTATCATGATGAGTACACTCACTCTACATCTGCTCTAAATAAAGTTATGTCAACCAAACTATGCTATTCTATTTTATCCACGCATATCACTAGAAACTTTTTTCTCCCTATCACAAATGCACTACATTGTGTAGGCGATATAAATGTAATATGCCATCTAACTCTATCAATTAGTGTTTCTACACATTGACTAATTACCTATACAACAAGTATGTGTATCCAGAGAGTCAAGAGAGAGTGCTGGTGGTAGAGATTTTCTGATTTAATTTATTTTTTGTGATTGATCCTCTCAGTGGAAAAGTAATTAGCCTACCTATTAATGCTATATTGAATGAAATATCAAGTATGCACAGAGAAAATACATACACAACACTCAATATCAACAACAAATACTTAATACTTTTTTTGCAATGCACGAACAGGTCAAAATAACGAGATAGTATATCAAATACATTTATGAAGACAGGCAGAGACGACGAGAAGAGAAATGTTTTTATTTTTACTTTAGACCTTTTTAGAGTGTTTGATTGGTTGGTAGTGAGAAAAGGATAGTAATTTATATGTATAGTGGATAGGTTTGAATACATTCAATTTAGATAGGTGTGTTTTGTGTCTGTTTGTAATTGAATAAGGTATCATTGGCAATGTAAATTAATGCAATTAGAGAGGGAAAGCTAGACAGTGAAAGAGAAAGATAATACGGTTCAAAGGCAGTACACACAACAGGTAATGTATGTATATCCGTGTATAGTATTTTCTACAACAATTTATACAAACACAAGCAGTTTTATGTATAAAAGGTACAAAAATAATAATTTGTGTAGGCAAGGTAACAAATTTTACGCAAGACATGTATAAAACAACACCAAATAGGTTTTTGATCTTCTTTGTCAATAATAATAGTAATGTTGTTTACCGCTCTTCAAAACTAAGTATTTGATAATGTTACAGTAATAATATAGTAATGTAAAGATAATAATAGCTATGTATATAACACAAACAACAACGATAGTAGTAGTAACAATTTTCTTTGGCAGTTTTTTTGTAGTGCAGTAGAGAATAGTTTCGTTCGTGTAATTGACGACAGGACAAAATCTCCTTTTGTTGGTAAAGTATAGTTGTTGTGTGTAGGGTGAGCTATATATACGAATTAATTTTAAACCAGGACAACAGGTGCCAGAGCTGCCAGGGTTGGCAAACTTACGAGGAAATGGGGAGAGTATTCAAACCGGAAACGAGAAAAACATTCACAAAAAGTATGGTGGATCGACTAGGAAGAAGAAAAAAAATGCTGCTATGATTTGTATCCTCCGCTGCTAAATTAGCAATATTTTTTGTGTCTATTTAATAGAATGGTAAATGGTTAGCTTCAGAAAATTATTTTGTGTCAGATGAATAGAGTGATGGTGAATATAAAGTGATTGTGCTTTTTAAAATATATTTAGTTCTGATGCTCTGGTGAGTTGAATGAAATGACTACGCTAAAACTATGAATCAATCAGTCAATCTATCTATCAATACATATAATTTATCTATCTATTAATATTAAAATCAAACGAATTATTTTTTATGGCATGTCAACCAACTGCTGCTATTTAATATATTTGGAGAAGTATTCTTTTTTGGATTTTTTTTGGCAAGTATGGTGCCTTTGAAAAAAGATTTTTTAAATAGTTTTTTTTTGTTAATATTTTAAAATGGTTGCTTGCTTTGTTATAATGCAGCAGCGAAATATATATAAAATATATACAAATATATTATGTGTTAGTTTAATTTGTTTGCAATTTTTTTAAAAGTTGAAATGCAAGGCGGACAAAATGGTAATAAAAAAAAGTTAATTTAGTATTTCGGTTGATTTGATTTTTTCGCTTGGATTTTCAAAGTTTTTTTTTGAGTTTTGAAGATTTAAAAAAATTCAAGTGTAGAAGACTGATATGAAATCTTACTTTCTTCTTGCTCATTGTCATTGATTTTGATTTTAGGTATCTGACGATGATGAGAACGAGTAGTAGTAGTGGTAGTAGGATAGGATTTCGACGATGATGTTGGGTTTTTAGGTAATGTTCGCCTACTGCGTGCGCAGGAGGAGGATGCTGATGGCTTGTGATGGTCTGGCTTGGCGTGGGTGCTAGTAAAACCATCTGGACAACAAGAGCCATAAACTGCGACAAAAGTAAAAATTATAAAGTAAACGGCCACACAATCCAAGAAAAAATTAAAATGATTTAAAAAGTCATGCATAGAAAAATATAAATATGGTTAATTGATTATAATTAATAAATAGTTATAAATACCAAACATAAAATCTTTTAAAATTGTCCCGCTTTTAAAAACCGCAGATGGTTGTCCCAAAAATTACATCATCATCTTTGTACCAAAATTTCGGTTGGCCAGCAGTTTTAATTTTTAAATTGTAATAAAAAATAGTTTAAAAAATAAAAACAGTCCTTTTTAAGTAATCCTTGTCAAATTGTCATAATTATTGTTGTTGTCGTGGTCACGTCAGTTTTTTTTCTAAATTGCGAGTAAGTGTTCGGAGTGAAAATTATTAATGTCAATTTGTTGACAAAGTAACGATATAAACATACATACACATTCTTTTAGTGCATTGTTGATTATTTTCTACGTGAAACCTATCATTTTAAGTATTTTATTTTTACTGGGTGCGGGGGTGGATGTGAGTGTAGTGATAATATTGACATTATTTAGTATTATTATTAATACTTAGGTGCTTATCAATAAGAACAAACTTATTTACTGATTTAAGTGTAAAAATAGGAATATTGTGCTTTTTGTCATGAATTATTTTTTGGGATGGTTTCAATCAATTATTACAGGGCAATAATATAAATTACAGGGGCAATAAGTGAGATCAAGAACATTAAAAGCTTGAAAGACAAAAATAAATCATACAGAGTATTTTTTTTCCTCGCACACGCAGCGGCACCACGCACACGACATCAACACACAATATACAAAATTTATATTATAAATATGTATATTTAGAAAAGGTAGCAAATATACATAAGCAAGTCAATATTCGGATTTTTTTTTAATGCCTAAATAAATGAATGAAGATGTTCTTTTTGCAGGGAAAAGCGCACAGATTTTGCAAGAAAATTAGTATTAAAATGGAAATTTTGAAATGGATAAATATCTGGTTTTCTTATAAGCAATGCTGTCAATTTGACGTGTCTCTTTGGATGTTCTTTTGACTTTTTAGTTGTAATTGTAACACTTGTTTATTTGTATGTATGAGAATGAATGGGTAGGTATTTTTTGAGGGGTACAGCGAAAGCAAACCGGGAGTGAGTAGAAAAATGTAGTAAAATACACAGAAAAAATTATAGAGAGAGAATTGAAGAGGGAAATGGTGAAATGCACGTTTAGAAAAAAAATGACAAGAATATAAAATTGGGATTTCGGTGGACAGGCAAGAAACATAATTTTGCAAGTTATTTAAAGAAAAATGATAAATAAATTAAAATAGAGCAATCCTAACTAAAAAGAGAGAGAGAAAAAGAAAGAAAGAGTTAGATAGAGAAGTGTGAATAGACTCACCAGCATTCTTATCTAATTCAGCTAAAATCTTGTTATCCTGTTGTATTTTGGCTATGATTCTTTCGATTTCAATATTGGAAGCGATAGGATCATCAAAGTTAGATTTTTGAGAGAGCATTTGAGAATGTCTGGTGGTGGTGGTGGACTTGGAGGTGGATATGGCGGACTGGTGGTGGTGGTGATGGACATGGTGTTGTTGTTGCTGCTGCTGCTGCTGTTGCTGCTGCTGGTGGTGATGGTGGTGCTGAGCTGTTGGAGTGTTGGTATTGGAATTGTTGTTGGTCATCTGGATGAGATCAGTGACGGAAGAGCTGCGTCTCAATCGTTTCCTCCCATGTCTCAGAGGAGAAAATGAGGATTTGTGGGTCCGCGGAAGCGAGTGGTGGGATACCACCATAGTACCCCCACCACCTGTTGCAGCGACAAGCGAAGGTGAGTTTGGTGAGAAAGATGAAGATTTGGATGAATGGGGAATATTGAATGTTGGATGCTCATGCATTTCAACAAGCGATTTATCAACGGATGCATGACGAGTATGGTGGTGATGCATAAGATGGAGGGACCGAGGAACGCCTCCTCCCCCGCCGCCGCCGCCCCCACCACCGGACACCATACCATGATGGTGGGTATGATACGAAGCAGCAGAGTCACACGCGGAGGAAGAAGGATGCTGATGCAGATGACCTATATTTAAATGCAGTTCAAATTACAAATACAAAAAACAAAAAAGAAACACAAAGCTCCACTTTCTTTTTTTTCAAGTAGAGTAGGTTGTACAAGTGGTATTATAGTAAAAAATTGTAGGGTATACATAGCTCTAATAATATAAAGGTTGTATGGGTAGACACACAAGTACAGCGAGAAGGAAAGACAGACAGACATATTTTTATTTTTGTGAACAGGATGGGCTCACAAAATAAGTTTAAGATAAAAACGACTAAATCTATTTTAAAGAAAAAATAATACTTAATGGAATTTTAAAATGAAAACCAAAGATATCTAAATACACATACTTTAAATGCATAATATATAATAGGTCGAAAGACAGGAATGCATAGTCCAACCAATTAGGATACGGCTTCTGCTCGTTTATGAAAACCAGCCATGGCCTCATATAAAAGCATGTTAGAAGTGCGATTTGAGTTTGAATTGAAATAATTGGCATGATGACTATGAGACCGTGAATACAAGTCATAAACCTAATTGATCCGACTGTACACGCCTCAAAACACAGCAAATCTTCATTTTTCTCGACTAAAAACTACAAGAGGTAAAGCAAAAAACAATATTTAAAATTAGAACCCAAAAGATTTATACGTACACAACACATCATCATCATTTGTTCATGAAAGCGTTTAAATTTTAAAGCAATATTTTATTTTGTACGGTTTTATTTCTTCCTTTCTCTAGAATTATCACCATTTTGTCGAGCGAAACAACGAGAAAAGAGCAAAATACAACTATAATTACAAACTGCCAATACCTTAATCATAATTATAAATAGTAAATATTTCAACTCGACCCTCCTCCTCCCCCTCCTCCTCAACATATTCTTAAGTAAACTACAAAATTACTTTGTATCTCATTCATTCTTCCTTTCTTAATAGTAAATGTCATTACACTGTGATATTATATGATACACTGTGAACACACTGCCCTCTTTTCAGTTTAAATTAAGAGGTGGGTGGGTAAACTTGGATTGGGGGGTAATAAAAGAGAAATGTATATGCCAATCAAAAATTTATCGAAAGCAATAAGTTATAAATGCACACACAAGGAAAGTAGTTTATCTGCCAGCAAGAGCAACTACGCAGCTTTACCAATAAGTGTATGGGCCTTGTAAGCTCATTAAAAACTATGCTCAGAGACCTCAATTCAAATGATGTAAAATTAAATCGTGTAGACTAATTAAAGTATAATTGTAATATTCGGTAAAAGGTCGTTGTGTTTTTTTCTTAATGATCTGGAAAAGCCATGCAGTTGGTTGGGTGAACATTGGATGTATTCCATTTTTAAAATACAGCTTGAAGTATAACATGGAATTATATTATTTTGAATTATTTTGAGGAATTGTAAATCAGTTTTTATGATTGCAATACTGATATATTGATTGCCCATAGTGATGTATGTATGTTCTTGATAGACCGCCTCTCCGTGATCAACATTTGACGGGAGGTGGAGAAAATGCCTAACAAGTTACAAGATGCAGATGAAAATTTCGCTGTAGAAAGTTTAGTTTGCAATGAAAGTTGAGTGTGTGTAAATAGTTATTATATTTTCCCAGAAACACGCCTAGACGACGAGTAACGATAATAATAATATTGCGTTTTCTTTTCTCAGTTATTATCACCTTTTTAATTAGATGATCGTATGATAGTTGCATGACCAAGTTTTCATTTTAACGCAATTTCCTTATTTATGATTTCTCATTTTGATTCATCGGAGCCCGCTTGTTATATTTATTTGATAAATAAGACATGAAAAGTTATGATTTTATAATGTTCCTAAATTTTTAATGAATTAAATCCGTCTAAAGTCATACAAATACGTAAGTTTTTAAGGCGTATTGTAAATTTGTTGAGAAATCCTTTTAAAAACACGCCAATTATTTACCTGTAACTTTTTTCAACGAACTTGTCCAAGATTAAAGAGTAAAAATATATGAAATGTTGTTCAAATGGATGGAATAATAATAAATAAATATGATGGGAAAATATATAGAAAAAAACAGAAACTCATGACAAGCAAGCAAGATGAAAATAATTTTTGTCATGTATCATGGTTTTCGCAATATTAAAAGTATGATGATATTAGGTAAATTATGGCATTCATTTTTTTGTGTTGCGATTGCGAAAGTGTGCGAAAAATAGTGCCAGAGAATGAGAGATAGTTACATAGATGTAAAGAGAGAGCAAGAGAAGATAGAGAAAGGGGGAGAGAGAGAAATCGAGTGAAAGGCTAGGGATGATAATTAATTGTTTGAAAAATTCAACTAAATTTTATAAAAAATTGCAAAAAAATACGTACATTAAAATAAATGTAAATACAAATAGCTTATATTAAAAAATAGGTGTAGGTGAATATAAAAAGTATTATGTGTTTTGATGATAATTTTTAGTTATATTTTTTTTCTCTACCTCTTGGGTAAACTCCTTGTTGGGTTGAAGTAGAATGAAAGAGTGAATGTTGATGTTGCTGTTCCAAAATAGCGTCCAGTGAAGGAACTACAGGGGTGGACAGTGCCGTAGTGCTCTCTCCGCGACTCAGAACAGAGTCTAACAAGCACAAGGATTGAATCACTAATATTATAGATAGACCATTCAACAACCTTTTCTTTTCCTCCTCTTATTAAACGAATCAAAAATTATTTGGGGTAATATGTATAAAACTAATTATTTAAAATAATAATTAAAAGCGGTGGTAAGTCTTTTTTTCAAACCGTTAGTATGCTTTTAAAGTAGGCAGCCTTGTTTTGCTCAGATTACTTTTTACACAAAACTAAAAAAAAATGTCTAATACTCTGAATAGTATAATTTTCAGGTAGTTAGACATGCAATCAGTATCAAAGTTTTATAATAAAATGTATTAGTAATCTTACACATCATGCTTCTATAGTTTTTCTTCCTTTTGGGGGAACTTGAGAAACAAATATGTACTTGTAGATTTATTTCAAGCGTTAAGGTGTTTTTTTTCATGTTTTACGAGAACACAACTGGTATTGGTATCATATGCAGTAAGTTAACCTGAAAGATGCCTGCTCTGATTTCCACCTGATGTTTATTGAAGTTTTTTATAGTAAGATGCTGAGTACAATCTATTAGAATTGGCCAAATGAACCTATAAACCGTAGTACATGAAATGATTTTACATCTAACATGCTGACACTATTCTTATGCAAATAAATCCGTCGAGTAATGAAACTCGTAACAATATTTAACAATATTACAAACTTATTATTGCTGCAGAATGAAAATGAAGTAGAACAGCTAAAATCAAGAGTAAGTTTAACTTTTGACAATTTCACTGATATGGCATACTTTTTTACAGACAAAAATTGCATTACAAGAAAACCTATGTTAAATTTTGCTTTGAGTTTCTGGAAAAAATGCTTTCTTAGTATTGAAAATTCATGAAAAATGTAACATACATTTTTATGCAAATAAGAATGCCTGTTGCTGCTGCTACCATACATTATAATGGCAAATGTACAAGGCAGTCTAATTATTTCCACTCATAGTCAGACATACGTAACATATACACCATAAATCATTATTTTTCAGCAACTATATGTATTATGCAAAAAAAAAATCTTTTTAAAATCCAAGCCATAAAATTAAAAAAGAGCAAATATTTAGGGGTTTGCTTTCATTTGTATTATTACTATGCATTATATCATATGTGCATCTATTATTATTGATATTGGAACTATGCTATCAATGTATGCACTATGCACGATTTAACCATTCAATTTATTAGCTTTATTAATTAACGAAAACGAACCATGATCTTCGTCAGAAAATTTCCAAGACAAGAGCTGTAAAATTGATTGGTCTCTCTAATGTATTCTAGTGGCTTCTAATCTCTAGAACTTTATCTATTGGATATTCTATACTAAAAACAGAAAAGTTAGAAAACTGCTACAAATCTTTAGTATACTCAAACTATTAAGGGGTTGTTTTTGACATGTTGTCTTTTTTGTGTGTTAATATAGTTTTCAGAGAAAGGTACAGTTCGGTACATGACAATGTAATGTAACAATGTGAGTACATGATTTGGATAAATAAATCATCATATTCATTTTAATAAAAAAAAACATTTCCATTTAAGTTTTGGAAACTTTAAATAAAGAAATATTAATACCCAACCTTGCATACCCGAAAATTACCTATTATCAAAATTGAAAAAAATGTGACCCACGAAGAAAGTAAATCTTATGTAGTATAAAAAATAAAATTCATTTTTTATCATTCTGAAAGCAGAAGATTCACGGAGTTTCCCTCTGCGTCTGTCTGACTTTACTTGTTTTTACATTTGTTGATGTGATGCAAACGTTTTTCTCATGAACAAGTACCAAAAATATTACAATGATGGATCTGTATCTCAACCGTAGATACATCTGTCTGTATGTGCATATAAATATTCTAGCAGCATAATAATAGGTAGTCATTCATGTTTAGTATTTGGATCGTATAGTTTTAGCCATACACAGCGCATATATATTAATAATGTATTACGATGTTTTAGGTATGCTTGCTTTTACTTTCACTTCATTGCATAGCTTTAAATAGCAAAAATAAATTGTGGTCTTTCTTGACCGTATTTGCAATGTAAATTTTCTTTTAAAGGTTAGAATATAATTGTAGCCTTTAATGCTGTTATTCTTATTATTATGCATTTGGTATGAACTACTGCCTTTATTTTTTTAGTGTGACTTATAGCTTGGCTTGGTATTTTTTTGACATGTAGTTAAGTTTATAGCAATAATAATAAAATAAGTGGGCTTGAAAGTTTAGATGCTTACATCAAAACGTGTGTGTGTGTGTTTTACAAGAATAATCGGTGTGGCTGCTGCCAATCAAATTTTCTCATCATGTGACGACGTCCTGTTTCTTTAGGTATGGAATTCTCTCTTAATCACTCAGTGATAAGTAGAAGTGGACTACATACACACAAGGCAGAAGAAGAATAAAAAAGTAACAACATATTTCGTTGCTTATTTTTTTAAATACGAATTTCTTGAGTGTTGAACAAGTTATATGTATTCTAGATGGCCCTATTATGAAACAATACATATATCATTCGTAACTAAAGTGATAAGTTAAAAGGAAAATATATAACTGATCTTTAAATGCAATGTCATAACATGTAGATATGTATGTATGCACATGTGTATATTCCTTGAAAAAAAAATTATCTGAAAGAGATTTTGAGCTTGCCAAATATGTATCTGTGTACATATAAAAGGATTAGAAATAACAACCAGTTATACAATTTTCCTATGAACTGACTGATTTTGGCATAAATGTTTGGTTGTGCTTTTATAGGCTACTATTACACACAAGCACGTTCCCTTCTTGCTAGATGAAGATGAAAATAATAGTTTAATAGAAGATGAGATGCAAGTATAAAGTATCTGGTAGTGACATGATGACAACACCAACAATGTCAATAGCCATACAACATGTTTATTTATGAAGATGACTAATATACATGTTTGGATTGGGTACATGTAAATGTGAATAAATGTGTCGGTAACACACACACTTGCACTGATTCTGGTGTGCATTGGATTTTAATTAGAAATGACATAAAAATAATGGTTGAGAAACATTGGCTAAAAACTTTTGTGGAGGAATAGAAAATGACAAGATTTAAAAATATGAAGCGCTGCTGGTGATGATAGTCTTTCTGATATAAGAAGTAAAGTAAACTGGCTTAAAATGAAAAAAAGTGCAAAGAGTGTCAAATAAATATGTGGCTGTATTAAATCGAAAAATAGAAGCTTGTCATTTAGAAAATTGATATAAGGTAGAATATTGAAAAAATGCAGTTATGAGAGAGGCCTGACCTGAGAGATAAGAGTTTTTTTTGAGGTGATGACACAACGAGTATAAAAAGTATGAAGAAGGGATGAAAAGTGCCAGAAAAGATAGTCGATAAATGATGTGAAATGAATATAGAAGGAAATAAATAATAGTATAACAATGAATGAGAGAGATGGTTGTTGTTGTGGGAAAGAGGAAGATAATTGAGAAGAAGAGGAGTAGTTTACATACCTGGAGTTGAGCAAAGGGGTGAGTCGGGGGGAGAGTGTCCGAGAGATGAATGTCTTGAGGATGAGGCACGGACAGTAGATTGTTGTGATCGTTTCAGCGCCGTCAGTTCCAGCATCAACTCCTCGTGGTGTACATTCTGGAGCTCCGTCTTCTTCTCCAGCTCACGGATCTTGGACTGTTGTAACAAGAGAAAATATATTAATAAGAAATGATGCATTGCATACATCGGTATGTGTCCCTCATCAAATATCTAATCTTCTTCTTTTCTGATAAACATAATCATTCTTCATTTTCTTACCTGGAGTGCTTCAATGGTCTCATCTGACTTCTTTTTGTCATTTTCACTGCACTGGTTGAGTCGATTGACCTCATCTTTCTTCTCCCGTAAGTGAGCCAAAGCTTCGGCATGCTGTCTCTCAAGTTCTTTCCTATGTTCGGACGCCTCACGTAATTGCTAAGGATAGGAGAAGAAGATATTTTTAATAATCAATCACAGCCCATAGCCCCTCCCTCCTCCGTTTCCATTCATACCAGTTTCAAACGAAAAAAAGAAATTATTTACCTTCAGAATTGACTCCAGGTTGGAAGAATTTCTGGAGTCCACTCTAGCAATTATTTAGAATTCTCGGGCTCCTCACACGACACGACACCGACAACGCACTGCCAAACACCACAAAATCATTATTAGAAAAACTCTCCAACATTTTCTAACCTTTCTTACTTTCCCCTCTGATTATTATCATTGTGTAAAAATTATTAATGAGCTAGTTTATTTATTTATATTGTTGGAAAGAAGGAAACTTACACAAAACTCAGTCACAGTAGTCATATAAAACTGGACTCTATATTCTTGTTGTTGGTCGTGTGTGCAAAACAACTGATGAGATGGTATTCGTTCTTTAGAGTCATAGGTTTTCCTTTCTTTTTTAGCGTGATGATATACGGGTGTGAACATCTGCGAGCCACGAGTCTTCACGATTTTGTACAATGCCCCTTCTTCCACTCATACTTTCTACCTTTAAAGCAATCCTCCTTTTGCTGCTGCTGTTGAGCTGCTGATTGTTGTGAGTAGCTGCCACTTGCACAACTTGCACCACTACTGCTTCTATTACTATTTCTAGTGCCTATGCTCCTCTTTCTCTTATTCCCTTTCATTTATCTTTACTGGAGAAATTTTTAAAAACTTTGTTCTTCTCCCAACAAAATTCCACTAGAAATAGAAATCTCTCTTTCTCCTTTTCCCAACTTCTCTCACTTCCTTTTACTTTTCATCAGATAAAGTCACAACAGCATACTTTTCTCCTTTTTTGTCCATTCATAAATTCATACATAAATATATGAACACATTTGAACAATTCAGAGAGACACATGAACAAAACTATAGTGTGTGTGTGTGCTTATTATTTATTATCGTTCCCTGTTTTACAGAATAACTCTTTTTTTTTGCTATGATTATCAATAACGCACGATAATAGTAACTATATGTATATTATTTTTACTGCAGCAGATTTTTTTACCCTTGTCTTGTGTGTGTGTAGTATGTATGTGCACAGATATAAATTTATGGAATATCTATCAAAATTACTTTACAATTTTATACTAAATTTATTTGATTGGATGATAATTATTCATTACGTTTCATAAGAATAATATGTATGTGTGATGTGTTACTTTCTAATAATATGTTTGGACACTTTATTTTTTTTATATTAAACAATTACAACACATGCACACACACAAACGAACAAACACTCTTTCTCTTCTGTCTCCCTCTCTGTCTTTCTCTCTCTTTCTCTTTGAAAGAATTGGTTTTAAACTTTCCTCTCTCTCTATCTTTTGTGATGAACAAGCAGATAAAACGGCGAGATGGAGAGAGAAAAAAATAAATGATAAATAGTAAATATTTGTGTACACAAAGTAGTAGTAGTTTCTTTTCTTTTTTGGCTTGTTGAAGTAAGATGATGATGATCAAGTATGAAGAAGAAGTGATGTGAAGATCTGATGTACTCTTAGCTTTTTAATGCTGATATTTTATATATTGTAGAGTTGGTTGAGTGTCAGTAGTAAGTACATCAGTAGTAGTAGTAGTATTTAGTATTTTAGTAAAATAGTAATCCTTGTCTTGTGTGTGATGATGATGGTTGGTGGTAGTAGTTACCACGGCAGGAGAAACTTGCACACTGAACAAGCGACACGGACAATTCAGTGAGGGAACCTGGGATACTCTCTCTTTCTCCATAAAATACAAGCAGACTTGCTTATAAGCAGAGAGCTATGTGTGTGTGGATAGTAGAGTGGATAGGAAGAAAGTGAGCAGACTAATGCTACCATCACCACAAAACACACAATATCTACTAATGTATACCAGTATAATATAGAAAAGAGAGAGAGTAGAGAAAGGTATGGACAAGTCAAGAGCACCACACTGTGTAGAATAAATGTGTGTAGTATTTTGATAGTGTTGGAAAGTGGTTGGTATACGTGGTATAGTAGTGGAAAGGAAAGCGATAGAAAAGATGAAATGATTCAATGTGTGTATACGTTTATTATTATTATTACTGTTATATGTATGGATGGATGGATGGTTAGTGTGTGTGTGTGTGTTTGTGTAGGTAGTAGAACAGCAGGAAAAAAGAGAGAAAATGGTGATGATACAATAATACTTTGGTTTTGTTGCTCTTTTATATGCTATCCTTATGCTAGTGCTGGTAGCGGTGGCAATAATAAAATGCTATACACTTTTCCCAGCTATTTTTTCTTTCTCTGGAGCCTCTTTTAACGAGAGAGATGTATAAATATATGTGTATTATGGGAGGTTGTAGAATATTTTTATTTTTTTTTGCTTTTGGCCTAAATGGTGTTCCATTCAAAAAGTTGATGGGAAGGAAAAAACAAGTTGTGTGTGTCTGTAAGTGTGTATGTCTGCTTGTTATTATTGCTATTTTGCTTTAAATGTTTCTCTCGTGGCGGTTATTCTAGTATTTCTGCAGCAGCGGTGGTAGCTAGAGCTTATACTTCACCCAGTTTTACTATAAAAAATAGTATATGTACGCTTGAGTTGAAATTCGTTCGGTTTAACTCAAGTAAAAAAAAGAATAAATATGTATGTTGTCATCATTGTGCAAGTCCATTGGAGCAAAAGAATTGCATAAGTACAATATTAAATAATATGTGCATAGACTGACAGATAGATGCATGGATGGATGGTAAGGTAAGAGAGTCACCTATGCACACGTACATGAAAAAAATCATAGATATAATTTTTTTTGGAAAATAAGTCAGTAAAGTGGTGGTGATGGTGATGATGATCGTCATCATGTCCACTTTGCTTAGTGCACATGGCCACGAAATAATAATGATAGGAGATGTACATAGGAATTTTATGTACCTAGATGAATAGGCTAGCTAAAGAGAAAAGCGAGAGGAGATGAGGAGGAAAAAAGAAGGAACGGTGTAGTGTTTTGTTGGCTGAATTGGCTGTTGAGGAGGAAAGAAGCGGAGAGGGAGACAAAGAGTAAAAATGGGATAAAGTAGCAATAATATTGGCGCGGTCTTCTTTTTTCCTCGAGGTTACAGGTCACCGTTTTTATTTGAAACTCCTACACACACATAAAAAATAGAGTAGTTAAGCGGGCTGTTTTATGAGTGTGTGGGCAAGAGAGAATAAAAGGAAGAAAGCAGGGGAAGCAGGGGCCAAAGCCACCATGTATAATGCAATAATGGCTGTAGTAAAAAGGAGTAGCAAGGAGATAGAGAGAAGACAGAAAGAATATCTTAAACGAAGGCCGAAGAAAACAATGAGGAGGAGCCTTCATTTTATAACGTCTCGTCTACTAACAATGGCGATGAGTAGGTTAGGTAGGCATATAAGAAAATGGAAGATAAGGCTTGATAAGTATGTACACTTGAGGGAGAGGTAGAGAGGAGCATAGCGGAGCGGAGACGCTTTTTGGATGGATGGAAAAAGGAAGAGGAAAAATAGGAAAGAAAGAATTACCATGATCATCCGCCCTTTCGCAAAATTGTACGCAACATAAGGAAATCGATAAGAACGGGGAAAAAGTTGCAGTAGGGAATATTTCGGTCACGGGGTCCTAAAAATGGTGGTGGTGGTGGTAGCTTCAACTCTTCCATTATTCCATTCTCTCTAGTGCTCTCTCTCTCTCCCTTTCTGTGTTATTCTCTGTTAGACGAGCGTGCATACATATTTTGAAAAAGCATTCGTAGGAACACAGAGGAGCAGAATGGTTTTGAAAAAGCTTCTCTGCCTCATTTGAGTCAAGTGAGTAGAGAGTGGGGATGCCACCGCCCAAAAATAAAGACTGACTGAGTAAGTCTTGTAGAGAGTCGCAGAGAAAGGACTACCACTATGACTACTATTCTTTAAGGTATTTGGTCAAAGTTGCTCAACCCTACACACATACTCGCTTTCTCTCTCAAGAGTGTGTCAGTGTTGTATATCAAATATAAAAGGAAACCGTTCACAAGTCACAACGAATAATGACAACAATGTGTGCTCTGTGTTGTGTGGAAATGCGCACTCTGTGCACATGATGATCATGATGGTCGTGATGAGAAACGTATGTACTTACATGTATAACGTTTTTTTCTTTCTCTCTTTCTTGCACGTATGTATGTACGTAGTACGTATGAACTTACAAACAATCAAGCAAGCATTGGAAACACTTGCATTTCCGCACATATTCCAAGAGAACAAGAACGATGTACGATGTACAAGCAAGAAAGAAAGCGCATATTTTTTCTTAGTATATTTTGCAATGGAAATGCATTCATGGTGAGGATACCTACTTTTAAACAAGTATGGGCACTACATATACATATCCTGTAGTACTTTCCCTTAAAACCATCTTTTCTCAGTGTTGGGCAAGCTAACTGCTGGGGTGCATACATATGTACTAAATTGGAGTGAGAAAGGCGCATAATGCATTGTGTGGAGCATGTGCCTCTTCTGCCAACAAAGAAAAGTGTATAGTTCCATGTAAAATTTTGGGAGGGACCAGGCCAGATCAGACCAGCAAGTAAAAACCTATGTTTATAAACACATAGTTTCACCTTTTGCATGTATGCATGCAAGAAACTATGTGTGTATGGAATATGGAACTAGCGGTCTTTCTCTTTATACATAAGTGAGTGAAATGCGCGTGTAATGTATTTAAAAAAAGTTAAATAAGCAGCAGCACAAGTAGAAAAGATATAGAGAGGAAAGCAAGCAAGTTATAAAGCTCATTGATGTTGCCTTTGCGTTTGATACAATGTGTGTGTAACGACGACTCTTCGTGATATCCCTTTTCTCTCTTTATATCCAAGTTCCTCTTTGTATTAAAAACAAGGAGGATCAGAAATAGCGTTTTTTCTTGCTAGCAACTCTAACAATTTTCTTTCTTTTCTTATCTTATCTTAGGATATCATATGAACGCAAAATCCACCACGCACAATTATTACCACCAAAATTCCTACCTACTTGTCCATACATGCATGTATACACATACATGTTATACATAAAAAGATTGCTATTCAGTGAAAGTCAAGTCAAGTCACAATAAGTCAGTGAGTATACTTTTTTTACAATTTTCTTCAGTCTAAAATGGGAGAAGTAAGCAGAAATGAAAACATAAGAGGAAGTGAATGACGGACGGACCAATGAACCATTCATTGCTTTTGCTAAAAATGTAAGAAGAGAAGAGAGTATTAGGAATACATGTAAAATAAAATGTCTATATATATGTGTTGTTGGTGGTGGTGGTATGGTCGTGGTTTCTTGGGCTGGTAAGATCCCACATCAACT
The DNA here is from genome assembly GCA_034693345.1 of Entomobrya multifasciata. Taxonomy (NCBI): domain Eukaryota; kingdom Metazoa; phylum Arthropoda; class Collembola; order Entomobryomorpha; family Entomobryidae; genus Entomobrya; species Entomobrya multifasciata. The sequence continues at coordinate 1,464 of JAQFXM010000476.1, read as the reverse complement.
CGAAAATAACCAAACCAAAAAGGAAAGCCAAACCAAACCAGTCCAGAGCCACTTACACTTTTCCCAAAACTACAACAAACTCTCTCAAAACTATTCTCACTCCACTGCTTTCCCATACTACTGCACAGCTTCTTTGTTAAATTTTCCAAAGCCTTTTTCTTCTCCCTTTATATATGGACCTTTAATAATACATAAAGCTTTTATTTTTTTGGCAAATGCAGATATAAGTGTGGAGGATGATGACCACGATGAATACATATACTAAGGGAAATGGTCCATTCTCCATTGTATTCCCTTCTCATAACCTTGTAAAACCGTCAATTTTCTTTCTTCTTTTTTTTGGATTTTCTCGCCAAAAATCTTGCCGTTTAATACGAGCAACGAGATGAGAGTGTGTGACTAGCAACAAAAGCCATAATTAGCACCATCACTCGTTTAATTAACTTGGAAACTTTCATATACCCCTTAACATATATGTTTACATTATTATTATAGCTACTGTATATTAATCGACGGTTGGCTGGAATGGAGGGACAAACCCCTTCCCTCCCCTAACCCCCAGCCATCTTCCTCTTCCACCTCCACATGATATCATTATTTTGAAGATGGAGACTTTTACTACTAAATGTTATTATAGACATACATACATAAACACATATTGGCTTACATGACTTAATTACTACTTACCTGTCTCGTGGTCGCCCACCACAAAATAAAATCTCTCTCGACTTTCCAGGGACCTTTGCTTTTAAAACCCCGACGACAGCTACGACGTCAATAAAACCTCTTGTCTTCTTATTGTCAATGATAATCTTTTTGTTTTTGTGATGTTTTTAAGTACCAAAGGATTTCCAATTTTAACTGTTTTCCTTTTTATTATCGCTTGAGAGTATTGGTTACACAATCAACGGGTGCTTGCAGCTAAAAGAGATAAACTTTTTCAAAAGATATTCCCCCAAAAGCACTTTGTTCACAAGTACGTATAAAACTTGCTTTGCCTCTGGATAAGTATCTCTGTACTTTTAAAAATACACATGTTTATTACTGCAACTACAATAACAAGATTGTTCATTTTGAAGCGTTCAGTCATTCTTCTTTATCCCCATTTTGTTTTTAGGATCATCGTCCCACTCAGTCAAATCATTTTTCCCGTTTTATGTTCATCAAAACCACCACAACTGAGATTTCCTCGTAAACCGAGCTCTCTTTTTATTCCTTTTTGCCTCTTCCATGTACGTACATACATCCCATCACATAATAATGGGAACAAAGTAAAACTTTTCTGTCACTCTGGCTCGTCACTTGGGAAAATGGTAGAGGAAAAGTTTTTAGAATTTTCACCCACTTCCTATCCCCCTCCCCTGTCACCATCACCACAGTGTACACAAAAACAGACGTGTGCCGTCAAAATACCAACTTTTTTTTGATCAACACGACAAAAGACCAACCTCCAAATAAGCAACA
>JAQFXM010000475.1:0-49512 GCA_034693345.1 Entomobrya multifasciata | reverse complement strand
AGTGAAGTCATAAAGATATATATACATTATTATTAAATATTACAGACCAGCTGGCCTTCTTCGAAGAAACGTGGGGGGTTTTCAATAAAAGGGTGTTTTGTGTAAATTGGGAAATTACTGTCGAAAATTTGTTGCTAATACATTGGCTGATAATGACGGGCATGCATGATGGGCTATTATTTTATTCAAAATTAAACTCTGAACAAAATTTATAAGAAAAAGTTTTGTGATGTAAAAGCTCTCTTCTAAAAATACTTTCATATCAAAAACTATTTTGGCGAATGATTGTACATACATATATACATAAATAGAATGTGAGTATAAGAATAAATATACTTCCGTGATGTGTTGTCCAACCGAACATAAATAGTCAAATAACAATGTATGTAATGCTCATTTAAAGTACTAACGTGCCATGTTCATCATTAGGATAACAGCAAGCATATTCACACGTTTTAAACGGAGTCATGACAATGGCATACATGACAAAGCAGATTGTACCTTAAAGTCAAAATTGACTATTTTTAAAATGAACTCAAATCAGTTTCACATGAAAGGGCATATTGATTATGCCCATGACAATAAAACAATATGTTTAAAAGCCCAACTGTTGTACACGCAAACTCTACATTTTCAAAATTATGTTTTTGATATAAAAAATCAAGAAAATGATGGAAAAACGGGAGCATAAAATAACGGATTTTCTGATATTATCATGATGTAAAGTAGATCTTTTAATATCAACACGTTCAATCAAGCTCTCAGAGAGAAAAGAGAACCTCACTGTAAAAAACATACCTTGCACTCTTGATTCCTCTCTCGTTTGTTTATGCGTATTTTCTGGTAAACTAGTCGACAAACTCATCACAAAGTAGTTCGAGTTGGATTGACAATGTTGATAAAATACACAATTGTTAGGACGACGGCTCAGGAATACAGAATATTTTTTTGCAAAAGTTTGTGAATACAAACTAAGCAGTTTAAAAGGGAGAGATGGGATAACTCCCATCTGTGCCGGCAGCTCTTATTCGCATCGTCCACGATCCACTTTTTTTAATTTCTCTTGCAATCAGAATCAGAGTCGGACGCAACAAGCGACTCGACTGCAATGCAACGACCATCGAGCGATATATGTATGTTTGCATGATGGTTATTGTATCACTAGAGTGCATCATTATACATTATCTATGCACCTGTTTTGTTTGTATGAATGAATTTATACCTGTCTAGGAGTTAATTGAGTTAAATAGAAGCAATAGCTGTTTAGCACCGCGGCTCTCTTTTCTCTAAGCCAAGCCAGACAAGTTAGTTTGGTTACTTGTTCGTTAAGCACAAGGCAGGGATAGTTGAGTTGAGTTGTTTTTCTTTTTTAAACGAGCTCGCTCTTTACTCGAAGGTCGATTTTGTGCAAGAAAAACAAATTGTATCAAGTCGACAATTACACAAACATTAATAGCAGTAGTGGTAGTAAAATGCGTTTTAAAAATTAAGGTAGCATTACACTTTATTTACTTTTTAGTACACAAAGTAGTGTATACGCTGTGTTTACCAATACTACTGCGCGCTGCTGTATTTTATGACTCTCATGCCGCCATGTGAATACGCTTATTATTAATAATATGACCATGATCAGTGTACTACCATTTTCATCTGAAAAACCGCGTATAATTTTACGAGTACGAGGTTATAAGCATACACGTATACAACAGCGTGAAAGCATAATATTAAAAAATGAGTAAGACACACATGCATTCAAAAAAGCATGCTTTTTGCTTTGGTGCCAGTGGTAAAAGTTAATAATATTGTTGATGGCAATGGTGGGTGTTAGTTGTAGGAACTCTTTAAAAAGAGGGTTTTCCTTGTAAAACCAGAGTAAAATTATTATGGTATAGTTAGGGTGTATCCAGTCTGGTTTATATAGCTCAACATTCAACTTCAACCAAAAATGAAAACAGATAGGGAAAAAAGGTAGTCAACAAAAGAGAAACATTAAAGCACATAGATATTATATGAATGAACATGTAGTGTGTGTACACATTATAAATTTAAAAAGAGCGGTAGCATAACAACAACTACTATACCAGCATATCACGACGACACAACACACGGGCGAAATAAGGCAGGCAGGGACAGAGTGTTCCAATTAAAACACAGGAAGGGTTAAATCACCGGAAGTGGAAGCCCCTGTATTATAGTATAAAGCTGAATATATGTTATTATCAGCTATCGTCCTACACACTACACTCACAGTTTTGTTATGCCTACATAAATACATATTTCATACATAAACTGGTACGTAGGTAGATTACCATTATAATTTAAAAAGATATCGGATGATGATGACGATGGGACTGTATAACGTGTGGTGTTTTTTAACCTTCTATTATGACACCCTAGTAGCTTTACATTGTCATGTGTTTAAATTCATCACTTATAAATGTAGAATACTCTATTAATGTTTGCATTCTCGCTAGTTCATTAATGGTTTTTGGTTTTTAAACACCTTTCAAATGACAATGCAGGGAAATGCAAGTAAACACGTATTAATGATCAAGTATTAATGCAGTCGTAAATAATATATGAAATGGTTGGTGGCGGCCACTATATTTCTGTAACGTTGCCAAGGAAAAAAATGGCAAATTCTTTAATGGACTCACGGAGGAGTTAATATTGTTCCCAGTTCCCACAATTGAACGAGAGAAATGTATGGTACCTGTTACATACACAGTAAACTTGAATGAAAGATTGCATCGACAAATGCTCTGTACCGGCTGGCTACTACTCTCTTGACTGTGAGAGCTACTTCTTATCTTATGGCAAAAGACATTCCGCCTCGTGGTTTATTTATTGGTATTTTTCCGTAACAAAGTGACATTTATATCAAACGCGCTTTCTTAAAGAAGTATCTATTCATCTTGGGAGGGAAGTAATTGTATTCAGTAGTTTTTACTGCAATTGCAAGAGATGGTAAATGGTTATCGGATAGTCACGACACGACGAAAATCATTGAACCGTTTCAATTTTTCACTTGGCTTTTTACAACCTTGTCTTGAGAATACATATACTTAATTTTTAATGTGGTATTTACATATGCATTTGAAGTTAATCATAAAAGATCGTAAATGACAAGGAAAACAAAGCGTCTACTGATATGGGTTCATGAAATTTATAAATGAGTCTACTTATGTTTGTATTTAGTAATTACTGGCACAAAGGTACAAGTACGTAATAAAAAAATCCTGTTAGAAAAATGCCTAATTGCTGGTGTAACTACTTTACTCAAAACAAACACCAAACCAATCAAGTAGGCTGATTTTAGGATTCGAAAACAAGAATAGATTATTGAAAAAAAGCTATGCATGTACTTATATGGAACAGGCAAAAAAGCTCATGGCACTGATAATTACCTTTGTTCTCATAATGACAAAATTGTTGACCAATGAACCATGAAACCAATAAAATGTGTTTGAAATTCATTTGCATAAATCCCTGTTCAACATTTTCAAATCCAATAGCGTTTAGTTTCAAACGTAATGACAACTTATACTCGCGTTGTAATCATAGCCATAGCTAAAAAAGCAATAAATTCGATTATTGAGTTCATTCAGTTTTAGATTCAAGTACTTCAATTTAGTTTACTTTTTTCATAGAGCTTTAACCATTGAGCCATGGTTTACATACTTCATCCCATTTCCATCTCAATGTAACCCATTTCTTTGACCACACACACTCGTTTAGCAAAAGTCTCGTTCTCTTTAAACTCCTAAAACTGTGACATCAAATAGAAACTCAAAAGAAATTGAATTTCTCAGAAATTCATACTCATCCAACTATACTCTCTAATCTTCGCAGTTGCATTTCATTCATGTCATCAAATTTAGAACATTTCCTCGTAAATTTTTAAAATCCATGCATATATCCATATAAAATACATTTTTCATTTACTCTTCGTTTTTACTTTTTTAAATCTATATACTAAGTAAACTTATATACATTTAAAAACGGACCTTTGTCAGGATCCAGTAATGGTATTCATGATTTCAGTAATGTTCTTTTTTCCAGTGAAACAACGCATAGTATTTTACTCAATCCACAGAAAATCCAGCTCAACCACACACACAAAAATACACACATACACACACATCCACTGTCACAAATAACAGTTCAGTGTATAAGTTCAGTATAATATTCTAATGTTTCTCAACTTCTTTTGCAAAAGGAAATCAAGGAAAAAGCACGGCAGTCAGTGTGCAACTGTGAAAATCGTCCGTTCAAAAACCTGTGAATGCTTTTTAGCTCAGCTTTGTATAACAAGAGGGGATCAATGGAGTTTTAGTAGCACGTTCTTCTCCTCCACCACCACTGCCATAGCAAGCCGCCTTTTATGTATACAAAATTTCTAGCATGGTCTATCGATCGATATAACCATTTGGCTCAAACATGAACATACACACAACACACACTTTTTCTTTTCTTTTTTTTAGTTTGGCTGGATACTACTCTGGAGCTCTGGAGTAGACCTTTCGTTTTCCATTACTTCACTTTTTGTTACAACACACAAGAAAACCGTTCCCACACAGTTGAGAAGATATTCACAAAAAAACTGCAGAATTACTGCTTATGAAATGGTACACTTCATTCTTGACTTATGATACACAGTGATATATTTTTAAGAAAAATTAATAAATCTTTAAATTTATTTATTTTGACTATGTTTTTAAAGTTTAAAGTATCGCACCGACCGGCTATGATTTTTATTACTTATTTCACTGGGGAATATATTATTGTGGATTTTTTTTGTGAATCACTTAATTGTACACTTTTTTGTTAAAAATATACTCCCAACTTCCTGTTAAATTCACTGTCACAATCTCAAAGTTCAATCACAGCAAGTAAACATTCAGATAAAATTTTATGAATATAATATTCATTCGATTTAGTCATTTTTTCGGAAGAAAAATGAAAAGATTTGAAAACTTATCGATCAATAGGCTTCTTTTCTTGGAGAAAAATATTATTGGATTTTTCGTCTTTTTTTGATACACGGATTGGGTTAATAAGTTTTTAAAAAGTTGGATTTTATTATGGACTAAGCACAAAAAAGGATATTTAGCAGTTCGTTTTTGTACTTTTTCATGACAGAATATAATGCAAGTAGGTTGGTTGGCAGCGTGCACGTTTTTCCTTTTGACAAACAGACGAGACGAGCCTCTCTGTGCCTATCATCATCTGTGGCTAGTGAAACGACTGAGGCAACTTTATCGTTTTACTCTTTCTTATATTAAAAAAATTCTGAGGCAGGCAGAGTCAGACGAGTTGTTGGGTTGCTAAAGCAGAAGGGAGGTATATGGGAAAGAGCCAAACTACATGGTATTATGGCATGGCAAGCAAAAGTAAACGCAGCGTTGGTACACGCGCTTTGTGGGCATCGCATCGACGAGAAGTAGCCAAGTCAGTGTGTTATGGTAAGTGGCAACAACAGCGTTAATACAAGATTGTGTGCAAGTGAAAAGGAGTAAAACAGTGCAGTAAAAGCAAATGTACGATGAAGCTTTTTTTGTATACATTTAGTAAAATACAAGTTGCATTGCATGTTAAAATATTTTGGTCAACTCGTAAAGGGTATTAGGTAAAGTGGAGTACACTTAGTTGTTGTTGATATGATTAAATTTTGTGTTGAATGAATGCAGAGGGGAAGATAATGGCTTTTGGTAATGTTTGTATAGCTTGAGCTTGGTTGAGTATATCCGCCTGCATGAAAATTTAGGGTAAAGATTCAATGAGTAATAGTGAGTTTACCAAGATAAGAAGAAATTGAAAGATGGGTATTACAATTTTACGTTAATTCATAGAGTTCTATTTAAAAAGAAGAATTGTAGATTTTATAGTAAATGTGCAGCACAAGGTCTTTGTATGCACATTGAACTTAAAAAAATATATTTCACCATTATAATTACATGCATGAAAGCAAAAGTATTTTAAATATTAAAGGAATTGTAAAATGCTTGGTAGCGCAGTCAGACGATTATTACAGTGATTAAAGCTTATGATTTCAATATGCTTAAGAGTGACAATGCGAAAGCGTCTGAGGAAAAGGTACTAGGTAAAAATTTGTTCCGCCGATTTTGCTTCGTCTGTAACTTGAGTAATTATTACAATTAAGCAATAAATATTTTCAAACGGTCTGTTTGAGATTTGGTTTAGAGATAATCTGGCTGAAGGCACAGTTTAAAAAAATTGTGAATTGTGCTTTATGGCTAAAATTAAGCATGTGATATTCATTCACTGACAACTTTAAATTTACCAGAAATGAATGAATGAAAAGTCTTAGGTGAAAATGACTGTGTTGCTTAGAAGCAAGTTAACTGCTTTATGTGTAGTAGTATGATAGCTGCAGAAATATTTTCCCAGGTAGAAAGATTATAATAAAGAAATCTACCATCGTTTTCACACTCCTCTGAAGACATTGTTACGAGAAATTGACTACTTGTTATAATTTTGATTACTCTCTGGCTTACGAATACTAAAATGGGGTGTTAACTTTTTCATAGCTTAATATTCTGTGATTGCGAAGTCTGCGAAGATAAAAAGGAGGTTATGAAAATTTATGGTATTGTGGAAAAAGAAAAGCGCTATGGGTTCGAGTCAATTTTCTACATTTATTTGTAATGGTTTTAAAAAATAATTTGACTCAAATCGTAAACTTTTTTTTAAAAAGATTTTACAGTTTTTGAACAATTCAAATAATTCGAGTGACTGAATACTTATCGTTAGTAGACATTCCAAAAAATGTATAGTAAATACTTTAACACTCTTTTACCAAAAATTGAGCAAAAATAAAATAACGAAATAAAAAATTAAGCTCGTAAAATATTTTCGGACCTTTGTTTTTTTTAAATTTTAATAAAACAGCTTTAGTGGAATGTTTCGGCAAATTTTTTAATGAGTTTGGGTTCGGGCTTAAATTTATCGAAACTGATTCAAATTCTATGTCAAAAATCTAAATGATGCCTTTTCAAATCTGTTAACAAGCTTATAGGATCATAACATTTTGAATTTATTTCGATATTTTGGTAATTTATTTGTGTCCTGAATAATAATTTGTCAGTTTAAGTTGAACTTCGCTTTGTTTCATTATTTCGTAGTAATATAATGCTAGCTGATTGCCTTTGTCCATAGCAAACCCTACTGAATCAATTAACAAACAAATTCTAATAAAACTGATGATTTCAAAAGAGGTATTCGAAAATTAATATTTTTGTATGAGTTTTGATGAGTACCCTCAAATGGTTTTTCCTAGAACATCCGATTATCACTAGCCTCGTTACGAGTAATTCCAGAGAAACAAGCTTTGTTGTTAGTGCTCTTTGCATAAAAGTCTTTGTCAATCTCATCTGTCGACACCTTACGAATTTCTTAAGCAGTATATCATACCTTCGTTCGTTTACCTAGTAGTTTTACATTAATACAACAGATCCCACTTCAAGTATTTCTTTAGCAAATAATCAGTTCTTTGTATCATAGCATTTTCATAATTTGCTGAAACAAATTTAATGTTTGATTACTTTGGCTTAAAAAATATGTACAGTTTCAATAAGTTTTGGATAGTTCGATGAGATGTGTTAAAATTTGTGCACAAAATGAATTGGCAAATTTCAAATCCAAGCCTACATTGTGCTTATTCTTATGAAAAGGCACAATGATCATGCTAGTCGTAATCTCAGTATTTATAAAAATTTTGTAAAAAGGTGATGCTAAATAAAGAAATGTTTTCACGTAACATATTATGCTGCTGAAAAATTTCAATCAATTTGTACATGCTTTCAATGATGTATGCTAAAGTGATCTGAATCTGACAGTTTAAAAAAAGATATCTATGCAAACGTTACTCTCTACTAACACACCATCTATGGATTAAAATTAATAAAGCCAGACATCTACTTTCAACTCATTCTTATAGTGAGCAGCTTTACCAAAGAATTCCAAAGATGGCCATAAGCCAGCATTTACCACAGAGAGGGTGTTTGGTGTAGTACTTGACTTGCAGGTCTGCTGATTTTAATTTTTGATATCAGTGCACTCATATTTAATAATCAATACTGTTAACATTATTGAATTTAGCTGGCAAAATTTCTAAAGAAATTCAGCTTGCATACTTGACAATTCTTGTATAGGTATCTGTATTTTATACCGTATGGTAAACTAATTATTATTCAAGCGTAATTCAAAAATTCGATGTAATATGCATAAGTAATTTATATATTAATAATTATTTAATATATATTTAAGATTACATCTCTTAGGGTCTCCTGAGAACCATAATTTAATTTATATTTTCCGACGGATAATTTTGACGTTTTTCAGTTAAACAATAAAAGTCATTAAAATATTTGCAACCAATCCGATTGATATCGTAGCTTCAATTTTCATAAAAAAGACAATGTTGTTCCCACAAATTTGTCATTCGCATAGTTATACAATTTTCCATGAATATATTTTAAGTTTTATGTGACTCTGAGTCGACCTATTTCCGCGTCCAGCTTCCTATTTACTCCAATTACGTATATAACACTTATATTTAATATGAACATGAATTATACAGCAATTATGACTTAATACCTCTCCTTTGCTTATTCACATAATCATTCTTATACTAACTATTTGTATCTTTGAGCAACAAGGTTAATTTGTCTGATAATTTTTCATTCCAAGCAACAAGTAGCATGTAACATGTTAGTGCTCAAACAATAAATCTGAATAGTATTGCATGTAACTCAATCTAAGGTCCTCTTAGGTTGAATTTGCGCAAGTTTCTTGCCACTTTTTTTGCACTGGTTGGTTGTCTAAAGGATCACACCCTAAAATACTTTACATATCATTATATCAATCAGTGTAAAAGAGATATGGAGGAATTTTTTTTAGATGCTATTTGTTAAGACGAAAGATAATATGACTGACTGACTGACAAAGTCCTTTTTTCAACAAAACTTTGAGCAAATCAGCAGCAGTCAGTCAAACGGTCTACTTTAAGTTGAGATATAAAAAAAATTAGTGTGACGTACAAAAAGGTATTTATTTGACTCCACCCTTTTGAAGGTCAGCAGATTCTGGTGCATAGTATTCATTCATGGTACTCATATGCTTTTATAAACGCAAGAGTGAAAATTAATGTTCTGAAATGGCTTAATGTAGTTTTTTATTACAGTCAGGGAATTTTTAGTGAGTATACTTGATATTGAATATTTTGCTACCATTTTGTTTCCTACTACTCCTTTACCAATAATACATTCTTTAAGTGTTCAGATTAAACCAAATTAAACTGAATATATGACTCTTGTGTGCAAACACATCTTATTTAGAAGACTTGTATATTTTATAGTGTGTGCTGTGCGTATGCATTGCTGTTAGTTTTGGACATATTATTATTATGGGATGTTTTTTCACAATAAATAAGTGAACTCATTCGACTTTCTTATTTTTTTTGAAAAGTGTTCACGGCGTGGTCCGCTGGTCATCATGTGCTTCTGTGTGGCTAGTGGTGATACAATATATTTTAAGTAATAAAATACTCACATTGTCTATTATTATTACTGATATATTGTATATGGAAAGAGTAACTGTATTTTATTATTTAATGCCTTTGAGTTGACAAAGGGCTAGATGCGCATTGTATGCTAAAATGAAAGAAACGTATGGGAATCAAATGTGACCTACAACGTTAGAATATTTATGTACGCTTGTTATTTTAATAACACTAACATTTGAAAAAGTTAATTATATCTGCTGTCGTCGTTATGTTCACTTCAAAAATTAACTATTTATAGACTTTTACTGGTTTGATTGGTCTTCATGGTATATAATGTCACATATAATTATATTGGTGAATAGCTGTAAACAAATTCATTTAATTATTTTTTATATGCTATACATACTATTCAATTATTTTATACATAAGTCTATTGTTACCAATTTTATCGGTTTCATAGGATATTATCATACCATCAAAATCGTTGCAAACTAAAAGATTCACATAAGATGATCCAGTACTTCGTCCATTTTGCCAAATAAATACTTATGCAATGTATAAATTAGCTGAGAAGCGATGGAAGAGGTAAAGAGCAACATTTTTGGACAAATGTCCAAAAATGTTGCTCAAAAGGTAAATTTTGTGCATGTTCCAGCTCATTAGTCAAAAAGCAAGGACCCTCATCTTTATTTGTGAAAATTTCATTGTCAAATTTAATCTTCGCGATACGTCTAGGTAAAGGTAAAGGAATGCGTTTCACATAATATTTTTATCGAGTAAAGAAGGATTCAGTGTTGAGCATGCAAACACAAAAATTCTGGCGTGCTAGAGGACAAGAGCTAACCGAATTTCAATAGTATTTCATTTATTTTACACTTCTATACTAATTTCAAGGTAAAAATGATGCAAGGGCAACTTACACGGATCCGTTTTCGTCGTCACGTGATCTTTATCCTAAACATTTTAAAAGTGAAACCTTGAAACCTTATTTTAAACCTTCCCAATTTTGTCCTTTGGAATCGAGGTATTATTAATTTGGTAGCAATGTTGAAATAAAATAATTAATTATTTTAAAACAAGTCAAAGAGGAAGTTAAAACGGATTTTAAAAAAATCAAAGACGACTAATATATCATAAGAAACAAATTGTCCCAACCTAAAATACACACTAATTCATAATTGGCCTTGCAAGGTCATTGGTGTATTTAATAGCAAATTGCTCTAAGAAATTACATCGATATTTAATTTCACATGGCTACAATTAAAAACTAATCATAAACTCATGAGAATGCTTTGTATTATTATTCTGCATCTTGATCTGGATGAATTGCTTGGAATTTTAATTATTCCATTCAAAGGATCTCCAATTACGATTTATTTCCTGATTTGACTTGAATCCTTCACACAATCCAAAAACTTCCCAATAAAATATACATTGTGTACTACTGCACAAAATTATAAATGATTTGACAATTTAGAAGGTAGTAATTAATTTTAACACGACAGAGTACACCTTCAAGACTAGATGAATGGCTACTCTTTTGTTTGAACAGTAGTGGACAAAAAATTCATGAAAGCATTCAATCATGTGGATTGGGTTTTCATATGCAAAAGACATGCTGGTTGGTAATGGTATACATTATTAAATCAGAGCAACAATGTAATACACAATGCACTCCACTCCACTCTAACAAAGTTATTGACAAAATGGAAAATGAAATGAAAGTGAACTATTTTGAAGGTGAGTCGTGTGGTGGTGGTGTCGGGGTTGATGGTGTTTGAATGAAGTGCTGTGGCTCTGTTTGCTCTCTGTTCTCGTTTCAGCCATAAAAGACGTTTGACGTTGACAACCATCCATCCTACGCTTTTATTCTTGTGAGGATGCAAAAAAATGCATATAAAAATAACAAGGATTGGAACAAACAGAAACATTGTATATAAAATAATATCTTTTGTTGTTCTAACAATGACCGAGGAGAAATAAAATGGTTCGCTGTAATTTACATTAAAGTTTATATACATACACAGGCAACATTCAATACATTTTGACTTTGATGATGATTAGTGACTGACTCAACGTAACTGAAATACTTAATGCAACTGAAAAGGAGTAACGGATCAAAAATTAATTTCTTAATATATTTAATAAGGCAATGGTTTCATTAATGACGCACGCATGCTTTTATTCTGAAGAATCAAATTTGTACCTTTAGCACCTGGATCGATTGTTAAGCTTGTAAAGAATTGCTATTAGGGCTATTCAATTGATAACAATCAAAATATCATTAAAAATATTTGTGACCAATGTATTTTCACACTAAAGGAATACTTTACGTTGTGAAACAAAGTTAAATTTAATTTATATCCATTGATAACCGAAGTTTACAAATATATAGCATCGAGGCCCCGTATCAGCTTAGAACTAAAATTTAATCCCATAATATTTGGACAAATGCTTATAAATAGTCATTGTCGTCATCCCATCTAACGTCTTTTTGTCCTACGCGACGTTATCTCAGGCTAAAAATAAGCACTAGATATAAAACTATTATTCCAATCCAAGTCCAACCCCTTACCATAATGTGTACTTGTGACTTATTCATTATAAAATGAACTGCATTTTATAAAAGTGATACTACATAGTATACAGAATTGATGTCGGTATTATTTATTATGTATTACAGAGTTTACAAGGTGAACTAATAACAGAAGTAATAAGAACTATAGCTAGAAAAACTCTACACACCAGAGTCATTAACGACATAAAACCAAGCTAACTCTCATAGCACAACAGTATTATATGAACACTGAGCACCTTCGCTTTCATTTTCATTGCAAATTGTAAAATATCCGTAGCTCAGGTAAAGGTAAGTAAGGGTGCACCGCTGCTGTTACCCCTTCAATTCTCCTGCTGATGTTGATGGTTGATATTCTTAAGATGTTAATTTTGAGTACAATGCAGTGCAGAAGCTTTATAAGAAAAAAAGCATAACATAAAATACTTTTGCATGTATGTTTGATATTAGCTTGGGCTCTCTGGTTTCTACCACAAGTCCAAATAACATTGCTGCACCAATTTTTTCCTAAACAAAGTAACTTTATGTGGTGCAGTGTTACATATTAAAAGTTTTTTTTCTTCAAACAAACGTCCTTCTCTCATGAATTAATTGGATGCTCACATCGCATCATGAATGATAGTATACGTATTACTTATAATTCATTTTTATATGTAGGTATGCACATGGTCTCGTTCTTATTTTGATAATGGAAAGGGATGAAGGGACAAAGTATGCGTATAATACAATTCTTGTGATATAAGTACATGCATAATATGGTTGAGAGTGAAGGTTTTTCAATATTCTTCTCTGTACACTTAATACACTGTAGCAAAAATTGAAAATCTTGTTCATTAGCTATTTATACATCTATCTATTTATATACACTTTATATATATATATATTTATAGCAGAATATTTTAATTTTTATGGGTTGTAAAATAAACTTTAATGAAAAAATCTGTATATCCACCAAAATTTCTTAATGACGACCGCAGAGGGTCTCTCTCTATGATGATATGTAATCTTTTCAGGTATAATAAGAGTAAGAGGAAATGGGGTAATAATAATTAACAGTAACTACATGATTTTGTGGTACAACTTCCTTCACAAAAGTGCGATGGCACGGGTACACGATAAACATTTTTTTCGCGAATATTGAAAAGTATAACAAATTTGATAAGCTATGATTAACATCGTTGTGCGAAACCGTGCAAATGTAAACTTGCGGTATAGAAAAGTGATAAAAATGAAAAAAAGGTTTGGTGAGTTTAAGTATATCGAGCTACATCTTATTAATTGTAAAGTTTGCAGAGATTCTATAAGATTTTGTGTGATGGGAAGGGAAACTGGGTAGTTGAAAGAGTATCAAATTCTCAAAATATATTTAGCTGCGGCACTGCTGCAAAATGAAGTATCAGTAAAAGTGATCTATATTTTGTAGAAGTTGTTTTTACTTGTGTATATTTTCAAGGAAGCGAATATACTGTAGTTGATATCAATCAATAAAATAACTGTATCTCTATGTAACTCTGCTTGTTAAACAATTAATGATACTACCGAAATTTTTGGGATCCTGTTGAATTATTTTTTTACAGTAGAACTTTTTGCCAAATGATGGATTATATTGGTTACTTCTTGTACACGAGTTTGGCATGGCATTCCAATCAAGATAATTGATTAGCCATAATTATTATTTGTTTTTGGTTAATTTTTAGAGCCTATTTGCTCAATTGGTGGGTTATATAAGCAAAATAAAGAGTTGACTTGACTTGTTGAAGCATTAATTGTTGTTTGCGGTTTGCACACAGTAAAAATATTTTTTCAATGATAACAATTGAAATCCGTTTCCTTATTTTTATTATTAGTTTTAATACGAAATAGCATGTATTCCTGCAGTGATGGTTAAAGAATTGACAATTTAGTTTGATTGTTAATACAAAAATGGTTGAGGGGGTGCCAGGAAGTATGCTTATGCCGGAAAATGCATTTTCTTTTATTTTTTTATACAAAACTTTTAAAATAAAATATACACTTTAAGGTGAGATGAAAGTAAAATGTTTTTATTATACTTCTTTTTTTAATGCTGATTAAAAATAAAGATAGGCAGGAATGCACTTGTGATTATTTTATAAAGATAATAATCATTGATTGTTTGTGTATCATACAAGTATAATCTATTCGACAGACAGGGGGAGACATGACCTTTTCAAAACAAAATAAAGTTTAAGTTAACCTAACTATAATTTTAAAGTTATGTGTAATGTTTTTCATTTCACTGTGCAGTATTTTTTTAAACGGGAAGTGATGCCCCAAAAACAACGAATAAATTAACAATGATAAGAGATAAGACTAATCGAGAAAAAATAACTTTCATTTAAACATACGTTTGAATTGTTTGTTTGTGATTTAATCTCTGGTAAAAAGATGCTGATTGGAGATGATGATGATCCGCAGTTCGCACATTAAAAAACGTAATTGTTATGCGCTATGTGCGTAAAAAATGATGATGAACCTTGTACAAGGCACAAATAATTTTTAACTGTTTTTCTTTTGATTACACCACGCTTTTTCAGAGGGATTAGCTTGTGTTCCACATTTCATAGTTTTGGTGCAAAAACTTGAATGCGTGCGTAAAAGATGAATGGGATTGAATTTGATGCGTTTAATTGTAATCGGATTAATCACGGTGGATAGTGGATATAGCGAAGTTTTTCATGTACACAATTATTAATTTATTGAAAGGGTGTAGTTTTCATCAAAAGTAAAATTGTTTGAAAAGCAAAAGTTTTTCGCAGGTAGTTAAAAGGCACATGCCTTAAGATGGAAAAGTTATCACTATCAGAGAAGCAAAAGACAATTAAAAAGATTTTTTAAATGAGAAATTAAGTACTGATTATTATAAATGATGTGAATATCAACCCTACTTTATATTAATATTCTCTTGCCAGTTATGTTTTGACCCCTGAAGACTTGTTCATAAACATGCGGTTTTGTACACGTGTAATGAGCTTTGTTGATGTGCCGACTAAGACTAAATGAGAATGAACGATTCCAAAGCGACATTAATCTAAATAATTGCCAATTAAAATCTAGAAAAAAATCATTACGAATTTTAATCATATCTAGAATTGATTGAAACAATGCATAAAAAATACATACATGAATATAAGTGGTCATAAACAGCAGCGTGTCATGTCAACTAATTATATTTTTTGTGATTTTTGAATTTTTGAGACTTCAGCTCTCAAAATATTTAGTTATTTACTAGAAAATTGAAAAAATAATGACTTGTGAATTTCCACACTTCATTGAGGGGATTTTTTTGTGAGATACTTATTTGTTTATTTATTTTCTTACATGTTTTTAAAGATTTACTTCACATTTATAGTTTTATAGGTTCAATTTTTTATAGCATACCTACCGGGTATGGTCCTTGGTTTGGTTATGCGTGTGTGACCACAAGTAATCTGTACGGTTGGTAACGTGATAAATTGAAAAGAACTAAATGCATGTGTGTGCAAAGTACGTAATATGCATTCAATTCACATATTATTATCATCACCATCATCATCGTCCCTACATTGAAGTGCATTGTTAGCCAAACGTAAAATGAAACCATAATATGGCAATAATAAAATATCTGAACTCTGAACTGTTCTGCTGCCACACAGCCAGATGAAAAAAACAGCAGCAGCAACCTAGTGCCTTCTCTCTCTCTCTGTAAAGTTCTCATAGTTCTCTTGTAAACTTTGTTGTAAGATTTTGTCTTCTTGACTTGGCTTTGGCTCTTTTTTAAGCTTTTTCATCATGTTTTGCTACACAAGACAAAACAGCAGCAATCATGCACTAACTAAATAACATGTGGAATAATGATGAGTGTTTGTGTGTGTGTGTGTGCATGTGTGACTATTACAGACAGATAGATGATAGAAGTTAAGGCAATGGATATAGCTTTTTCTTTCACAAAATAGCCAAACAATCCACACGTTTTTCTTCTGAAGAGAAGACAAAAACCATCTCCTTCAAGTTACTTACTCTCTTGGTTCTCTGGTTGACTTTGGCCTGGCCTACCAGAAATATACACACATTCGATTCAGCATTCTTTTTTTTCTGAAAAGCGAAGAGTGTGAGTCTGAGTCTCACTAATTCACAAATAAGTTATGTATGTCTCTCTCTGTTCTTTACTTTATATATTTCGCTTTACAAACTAAGCAGAATGCTCGCAAAGAAAAAAACCTTGCAAGCAAATAGAGTTTGAGTAAAAGAGAAGTGCCTTCGCCGCTTTAAGAAGCAAAAATAAGGCAAGAGGAGAATAGCTAGATGGATGGAAAGACTGACGATGAGAGAGAGAGCCTCTAAAAACTAGCTAGTATTCTGCATGCTTCTCTCTATAAAATTGTGTAGATTCCTTGCACGATTTCCACGCATTTGCCACATTACTTTGCTTGTTCGCATGACTGTTAGCAGAAAAGGAAGAATATTGTGTGTTTGTTCCACACAGGATGAAAATGATGATGGTGTATGGTAGAGTGTGTGGCATGATGGCAGGTAGCCTGCAGCCAAAGTCTAGTTGGTACTTTTACACAAGAAGCAAATGCAAAAAGCAAAGAAGAAATTCACACTGAAACTAAGAGACATACACATATGGATATTGGGTTTGGTTGGATGCTAACTTTGCTTTTGGATCACACAGAAAATGTAGATTGAAGAATAAGACGTTTTTTCTTCTTTTACATATGAAAATGCTATGGCAACTTTGAGAGAAGCAGCGACGTTAGAGTTACCATTACTAACTGTAAGTTCTTTTATGTGTGGGTAGGTAGGTACTACGAACAACATGATGTTTTGGTCTTATATGGATGGTCTTGTGAAGGGCTGCTGCCTTGCCTTGCCTGCTTGAAATGCTTGAATGTTACTTTGCTTTGCGATGGAAAAATCTTTTGGCGATATGGATGTGATGTTCACATGGGCCAGTCAGTTGCAAACTAGCAGGTTGATGAAAGAGAGGTGCGTACTGCGTATTTTTTTGTGTTACCTCCAATCTGTCTGTCTAGCAGGCAGTAAATGAAACAAGGGAAGAAATTCCTTTGTTGGATTTTTTTCTTGTGCGCGTTGCGTTCGTTTTCGTTTGTTGCGTGAGTGTTCAAATTGTATATGCATAGCCACCTTATCAGGCTAATAAAATTCCTTATACATTGTATTCACAAACAGGACATTTTCAAGTTGAAAAAGTGAGAGTTGTTTCTTGTTGGTCATTTTGTGGTGGTCATCAGCAACATTGTATGTAAGCTAAAGTGATTGAAAAGCAAAGTTGTAAAAGGGAATAATAATCAGCAGAGAAGAAGAAAAAGTATTACATTGCAAGGCACTCAGCACAGCTTCTTCTTCACCTCCGCACACATTCAAACAACATTGGTCATTTTCTAGTTTTGATGTGTCTACATTTTTGTGCAATAATAATGCATAATATTTAGAAGAAACAAGAATAACGAGATGCAAGACCTGAAAGGAGAAGTGCATGCATAATAATTTTTAAATAAATTTGTAATAAATGCGTATACGTACATTTTTTTATGAGTTGATATTGTGTTACTTGGTGCACACAAATAATATGATGTAGTCGTAAAAAATTCCTCTTGTGGTGAAGATCAGGTTTACTTTTTAAAGCTATTTCATAATAGCTTCTTATTCAATTTTTTTATTGGTCATCATTATTACATATATATTATTAAGTAGTCGCACAACAGTATAAACATTTTTTTACTTGGAAGATGAAGACACTACTAACTTAGTAAGAAAAGTTGACATTTTGATTGTTATAATTTTAAGTACATGGACATCTATGTGCTTTGTATGAGGAATGTTTTTGGATTCGTTTCAATTAGTGCCCATATTAAAAAACAAATGACATTTAAACATTTTTTACATGGATGAACGCTTTCAACTTGACAGTTGAATTGAAAGTTGTCTCTGAAAAAAATCCGTTCTGTGACCTTTCTGTTTATGCACTTTGTTTAAAAATTAAAGTGGGTGTTATGTTTATCTATGCTATATGCAAATTAATTCCACAAGACCAAACCACATGAAATAAATCTAGCGTTTTGTAACTTTACTTTAGTCGGCCTACACATACCTCCAAAATTTTGTAAAGGAACAAAGACGGAATTCAGGCGAGTTTTCAGTGGATTTGGATATCCATACAATCCAGTCCTTGTGAATGTGTGTACACTGTGCACCCGACAGACCCGACCCGTGTGTGCCGGAATTTATAACCACTTTTTAGTGCTGTGAATTTTGTGGGAAAACCGTAATGAGTTGTTTGTAAATCATGTAATCAAATAAAATAGTTTAGTGCCACACTCTACTCTCTATATAAAAGCATCAAACAACAAAATTCCTCTCTCTCGGTTTATGTGGGAACAGAGACCCATCTCTACTTTTTCTCTTAAAAGTGCAGTGACATGGAAGGAATTTCTTGAAACTTGTTGCAATGGTGGTGGTAATGAAATCTAAGTCAAATCATTTAGTAAAGCTAGTAGAAAATCCGGGATGTGGGAGGAAATCTGCTGAGAAGAAAGCTCATCGTCAAAAAACTTTATCTGATGTCGTGGTTGATGCGTCCCGAGTGGTAGCAAAAACCGTTCCCCATTCTTCTGCCTCCCGACACCATCACTACGCACCATTTCCACCTTTACAATTTACTCAACATTCCATTACACTCCCTGTTCAGATTCCATTACCCGGAGGCAGCTGAAAAATAACATTAAAAAAAGAGTTACTCAACTGCAAATCAATTTGTTTGTGTAATTAAATTCTTATGCTTGACAAATTTTTTAATATTTGTAAAACATCTTCACAATTTTTTAATTAATACAAAACAAAAGTACTTCAGAAAGTGAATGTAAAAAAACAAAAAGGCATCACACAGTCATCATCATCAACAATTTATTTTCTAAATAAAAAAATTAAAGGAAAGAAAAAAGTGATTGTTTGCATTTTTGCAACAAGAGTAATTTGAACCTTGCAGTGATCTGATGATACGTGCGTTATAAAAATAAAAGATCAGTTGTTTGTCATTATCATCAACTTTATTATTGTCATGATCCAAGTTTGCTCCTGCTTTGATGACAATTATTCTATCGTATCTCTTTAGTGGACGACCGTATTTATTGCGTATCTTCACATATGAAAAGAGAGTGAATTGATTGATAAATGATATCTCTACGCTTTGTAGCTTTTTTATGCACAGTACAATATATAGATACGTATTAATTCTCCTTTAACGAGTGAGCAACCCATGCAACAATATTTGTTTTTATAGTGTGCGTACTAAATAGATAACAGTAAAAAGTATAAAAATAAGTGAACCGTCAAGATGGGGACCCTGAGTCACATTATGTTAATGTATTTAATGTGGATGATTACGTCGCTTCTTGTTGGATACTCATATGAACAAGGTAAAAAATAATTTTAATAAATAAATATGCTCTTCATTTTTTTTCTTGCTACTTATCTTTCAGTTTTTATCGATGATGTGCTTCAGATCATTAGCTTTTTCTTATTAACGTGTAGGTGATTTTTGTTTTATCATATCAAATCATATAACAAATCATGTCAAGTATTGAACATACATGACTTTTTTCCCCTTACCCAAAGGGTGACGTTAGTTAAGGGATTGTTGTGTGTGTTGCATTACATTGTTTACTGCTGTGATAGGGCTCCTGGCACTGTTATATATTTTCTGAGGATCATGGCGGAATTATTGCTTCACTTACCCTTTTTTGATGTCATGTCATGTCAGACGACAAATTAAACATTGAAACTAATCCATACATCTAATTTTGGGTCCAAGAACGTTCAGATTTAGTAGCCTGATCGCAGTGCTATCATGGTAATCAAGGAGAATCCTTGCCATCGGTCTGTCTAAAAAATGGGGATGATCAGCAAAATATTTTAGTTCAAATTTAAAAAAGAAATTTACAATTTTTATTGCTTGTATAATGATAATGTGTGTATGGATGTACTTTCATATTATGACTTTAGAATGATGAGGATGGATTTTTTCTACAAAAAATTCATATAAAATTGTAATGAATGTATGTTAATAATGTGCACACTCAAATTAAAATTTAAGAAAAGTGAATCTTGACTTGACTTGAAAAATTTAATTTAAAGCACCGTAAAGTAATAATAGAAGGGGCACGTTTATTTGTAAAAATTACAATGCAATATTTGGCTTGTGGCCATCTTCATTTCTAGCAAAGTCATGATTATCCTATTTTTTAACAACGTAACATTGATGCTATTTTCATCATCGCAAAATGTGATCATTTGGCTTTACTCATTGTACTTTTTTTTTACATATTATAATCGTTTTCCTAATAAAGTTGGTTATGAGAGTAGAATGGTTTTTATTATGAATTTTGATAGCAACAATGGAATAAAAATATTGATTGATTATTATCCGAATTATGGTGCTATTTCAATTCAACAATTTTTACTAATCTTTCACGTTGCGTTATTACTTCGATTGCCCTAAGTATAATTTACCATAATATATTATGTATGTTCATTTTATCATATAATATTCATTCAATCCTCACAATTTCAATATTTATTTCTAAACAAGTATAAATCCTACGATTTGCTTCAAATATTTGTACACACTTTTGATTCAGAAAAGATTACCTCTGTTTTCCAATCTTTTTTTAGAATGTATTTGTTTAGAAATTTGGTACAAACAGAGGAATCAGGGAATTATACACTTTGCGATGTTTGCATTGGTTGACCCGATTTTTTATTACATGACAAAATACTTTTGCTAAAAGTTGTAACATCTGTACATAAAATGTGTCTGAACGTCAAATATTAGTTTGTGTACATGTCTTTTACCCCGGGACACATGCCCACAAACGGAATAAATATAATCGACCACCGTTCCCATTCAAAAGATTTTTTGCAGAGAACGCATGCATGAATGCAAACATAATATGATCAAAAATATAATCATATATCTAAAAAATATGTAGTTTTATAGTCACATATACATTCATCCCCAAAAATATGTAAAAAATGTATGAATGAATGCGTCTAAAAGTGAATTTCAGCCATGCCCTAATCATGTATCAGAAAACTTCATTCCATAATAATCACTAGTATTATTATTATGAATAAAATTATCAATAGTTTAATGGCCTTTTTTAATGAAAGTAATTCCTATCTGTGTAAATTTTCCAAAAAAAAAGATTTACTGCTCAGTTCAGTTCACCATTTTTTATTGTAATCGCCCAAAAATTTGTTGTTTTTAAACAGTAGCAAATATACAACCTCACCTCAAATGAACGTTACGAAAAATTTTAATGCTTTTATTGTGCATTATTTTTCTATTCATATAAATAAATTCGCAAAATCAAAGTGCTCTCTATGATACTTTGTGGGTTTTGCATGAAAAGATTACGTTCTTTTTAAAATTATTTTATTTTTGTGCTACTACTTTACTACATATATTACTCCTACAACTTATAAAAGATAAGGCTAACAACAAAACAGAGACTGAAAGTGTTTAGTGGTTTGGTTAAGCCCACTACTTACAATCGTCGTTATGGGCCATTGCTGTTAGAGGAAATTTGTATACGGATACGGCACAAGTAGGTTGGGGTTTTCTGAACTAATTCATCAAAGAGAAATGATGAATGGGAAGGATTACATTAATTCATAGCAAGAATTTATTATTGAGTGAGTACATAAAAGATATACATACATGCATTCAATACTGGTGCAATCGCCATAGCCATACCCAAAAAAATAAATAGTTATAAACCAGACACAAAAAAATACAAATGTTGCTACTTCTACAAATACTTTTACTTAAGTACACAGTTTAAAAGTATAAATTACAATAATGGGCTTATATGAATTAGCGTCCACATAGTTTCTTCTTAAAGGGACTTGGTGTATACAATCACCACATATCACATCATCATAATCATCGTTTGTTGGATGGATGGAATTGATAATGATAATGTATGCTTCTCTCTCCACTAAACGTGTCTACATGCATTCATCCATGCGTATGTGCAATATGTGCTTATTTTTGTACAGAGATACATCCGTTTATGCTAGCCCAACCACAAAAAAATATTATAAGACACAAAGTGCATTGCATCTTGCAAGATGATGATATTTGGTGTGGAAGTGAATAATGTGTCTGTCTGCCAATGTGTGCAGCAGATTAGGGAGCAGGTAAAATGCAACTCATAACTTACCTCACCCAGGCAGGCCAGTATACAAAGTAGTTAGTCGTCTTGTCGTCGTTCGTGACTCTAAAATAATATCAATCATGTAAAGTAAGTTTGTTTTTGGGCTAAAAGTAAACTACATAATACAAAATTATTATTGTAATAATAAAAGGTATTTGTATCTCTTTTGTGTATACCTTTTGGCTATTTAGGTCTTTGGAAGAAAAACAAGGTTTCTTCATTCAAAAAAATCCATGCATACAAATACATCTTATGTTGGGCCTTCGTCATTTTTGCTCCTGTAGTTTTACACAAGAAGAAAGGAAAAGTTGTTTTGTTGTTAAAAATAAATACGTTGTATGTACATAGTTGTCGACTTGGTACACATGTCAAATTGTGGTTTGTCAAACATGCTGTTGGGAAGGAGACTAAAAATATTTTAATATTCAGGATTCCAAAAAGTTTGTATTGGGAAGTAAAAATACATTAATACGAGTGGCATGACTGTTTAGAAATATCCTTGTAGTGGCGATCAATTTTACTTTAAAGTGTCCTACTACATGCCCTTTAGTACTTGTCATTACCATCATAAAATTATACACGGATTTAATAAAGGTGTACATAGTTTTTGGAAATGAAATGACTAAGCCTTCACTTTGACATGACATTCCAAAGAGAAATGGGTAGGCAGACAAGTAACAAATCGTTTTTATCTCACCTCACGTTTCACTTTCCATTTTCCAGACGAAAGCAGGATGTAAAATATAGAATGTCGAGTTGACTGTGGATATTGGGTTTAAGTGTATCATTTTCATGATAATTTACACAGCTTAAAATAGCCTTTTATGCTTGGCGACCTTTTTTATTTTGTATGCATATAAAATGTTTCTAATAATAGCTTATATACACAAGCTAGACAAGGTAATATTACCCTTCTAACAATGTGCTACCTTACTTTCCAATTTTTCAGAGAGACAAAGCTTCAACTTGTTTGGTGTCGATCACGAATATCTTGAGGGATGGGGGTTGGCTATCTTGTCATCTCAGATATTTTATAAAGATGTGTATATTATCAACTTATTGCGCATTTTTAATGACCACAATGTCCCTATTTTTACAGAAAAAAATCTTTAAAAATAAACACAAATTATAAATCAATAATGCTAGCAGAAATTACTGTTGCATAAATAATGCAGGCTATCACGTTGTTTTACAATTAATTTTAAATCTGAATGATTGATAATCCATTTTATGCACAATATGATTTTGCAATGAAAAGCTTACAATGTACACACGTTTTTAAAAAATCGTCACCAAATAATATAACTTGCCAAAAGATTTTCATTTCGTCTCTAAAACTGCTGTTCTCATTTCATATCAATCACAATTTTTATGGCAAGTTACAACGAATGCAAGTTTCGTGAAAACCGCAATAGATAAATATGACGTCTTGATAAATGCATCAGTAAAGCACACTATAAATTTCGAGCTTTTCGTTCGTTGTCAACTCTGTAGCTTTGAACCCGATTACTTAACTTTGAATTCAATTTGGTTAAGTCACATGTCTGGAGACATACATCTTGGTAGACACAGGTAATCAGCAAATGTTCCTTCTAGTGTCTTTGTAATTTTAACTTGTTTTTTTCAATTACTAGCAACGATAACTAAAATAAAAACCCCCATGATTGTATATGACATTGGATTAACCCAGTGTCATCTTGGAAAACTACATAAAAAAATCCCTTCAAGTCTAAATGTTATCTTGTTCTCCTGTCTTGACTGATGTTCCCCAAAATTTTGGAGGACAGGTGGCCTAGATCAAGGGTTTCTTCCTTTGATATAGATTTTTATCAAAACATTTCCTGCTAAATAGTGGTTCATTTGAAAACTTCCCGTGTTAAATTTTCTACAGAAAGACGCAAACATGACTTTGATATCATTTTGCAACAAAGAAAGATTGTAAACACTAAATCTACCGCAAAATCATAGCCGTTTATCAGTATGCCACAACTCTACGACTAGTTTAAACAAAAGTACTTTTTATAAAAATAAGCAAAAAGATGTTTGAGATGAGATATCCATCCAAATTCATCCTTTCTGATTCTATAAAGATATGTGACAGCAGAGAGACGCTACTAATTTGACAAAAGCTGCTATATATTGAATGCCCTATGGAGCACACGTACCCTGTACACATGATGTTGTGTCATAATAATCTTAATCATTATATATTACATGATCAGATTGTAAACACCCTTTTGTCACGATTCACGGATGTTTTCGGTTGCATCATACTTCAGATCAAAAATTATTATTCTCCTCATTCATAATTCATATTGCACACACAGGGAAGCTTGCCTTCTATTTTTTTGTTTATATTTTGGGAATTTTGCTAGTTTGTCTACTTTGGTTATATTTTATAGGCTACAATGCCACAACTAACTGTCATGTAAGCATTGTTAGTCGGTTCATTTATAATTTCACTATGAAATGTTTCATGACTTTTTATTACATTTCATAATGCATTTCTGGGTTTGATTTTAACCAATTGTGTACAATGTGCATACAATGTAGCATATTTAAAAATATATATAAATCGATGACTTAACATAATGAATGATATACTATACATGAAAGAATTTAAAACAATGTAATAACCGTATTGTTTACAGGGATACTGCAAATGAATAACACTTTATAAAATACTGATACAATTCTATTCCCTTCTCGTGTCTCCTTCTCGTCTCTATCACAAAGGCAAATTTTCTGTGAATGTCATCTCGATTGTTGTTTAGCATCTGATGCCTGATAGCTATGAAGCATCTGACGCTGCACTAAAATCTTTCAAGAATATCTGTCTTTATTGTACTTTAGCCGTTAAAGCCTTGGATTTGTTACGATATGAACTAATTTGTAGTTGAGTGGTTGCCTTAGTAGTAAATCGTATGTCGTTCGTCGTCCAACTGTATTCATTTTTGTATAGACTCTCATCGTCGTATCATAATGTCATGACATAATGCTTAGTAATATTTGTGGCGTTGGAAGTAGAAAATGATTGCTTTGTTGTGTGTCTAGTGCGTAACATATTTTTAGTAGTGGATTGAATAAGGCTGCAAGTTCTACTTCACCATTTTGCTAATCTCCACTCAAGTACTCTATCCATCCATCCCATCATACCACTACCACCGCCAATCCATCCACCACCGTCACTATCTCCCTCTCATCACATCAACTCAACTGACTACACTGCCAAAAAACATGCTGTTTTTTTCGCAACTTACCTTATTTTTACTTTTTTTGGTTTGTTTGCTAAAGTTGCTAATGCATGGTTTGATAGTTAGCCATGTTAAAAAATAACGTTATTATATTTCATTAATATAATAAATTGTTTGTTAAAAAATGATTCGACGACCCTTGCTTTGCTAGTTTCTTCTTAAATAGTATTATTTGGTGTTGTGTTTGCTGTGAAGATGATCATGACAAAAAAATATATATTTTGAGTCGAGTCGTGAAGTTATATTTTGATGTCGCTTGTTACTCCGTCACTACTCCATTGGCAATAATAATGGAATAATTGGTGGAAGAAGTGACTCCGCTTGACAAACGTTATAGGTACGGTTATGGTACAGCTTTGTGGTAAACGAATTAGAGATTTTAACTTATATAGCGTGAAGTCTAATGATCATAATAGTGTAAGTAATATGCTGTCTGCTGCTTGCTACTGTAGTTTGGGAGAGGAGACTAATGTCGACATGGCTGTATGTAAAAAATGGACTCGTTTTTGGTCATCAAATTATGTATATCATGCAAGATTTTTTTGGGCATACACGACCTATTCTCGAACAATGTTTAATGTGGTTAGAATCTTGACTACATGGTAAAATTTTATTTTTAGTGTGTACTCTCGTATAAGCTTTTAAGGGACTTGTATAGGAATGAATGAAATGGAATGGAGATCAGACCTATGAAACCACAATGATCCTTGAGTAGGCTCTGCATACTCATGTAGTAGTATATTTGATATGTAAAGTAAATGTACACAAGGAGACTATTTTTTCTGATGTGCTCTGAATTTGCAAATAATGCTTTTTAAACATAAAAAAATTGGATCCAGAACAGAATGAAGGTGGCTCAAAGATAAAAAGGGATATGCATAGGAGAGAGAGAGGTCCCTTTTGTGTTTCCTGAGTGACGAGGATAATGGACGAGTTTTCGAAAAATCTGCTCACTCGTCTCAATATTTTTTTTTGTGAAATCATCAGTTTTTTAAAAGTGTACTTTTCCAATAAGAATTGAATAATAGGGTATATAGGACTTTTAAAGAGTATTTTTTGTAACAAAAAGTTTACACAGTGGGATGATGATTCTGTTATGTAAGGATGATGCTGAGCTGGTAGACAGGGTGTGTGGGAAGAGTAAAGGCATGTGTGTTTTTTTACCTCTTACAAAGCAGATTTACTATTCACTCGTGTATTCTTAACAGTCGACTGACATCCTATCAAGAAAACCGGGAAAATAAGATGACAAGGTGCTTAAATATGCTGAAATCATTTCGTTTGCGGTGAAGGTGATGTTGATGGTGGCTGTGGTGGTTTATTATGCGATGCAAATCATAAAAGAAGATGGAAGCAAGCAAAGCACAATCACCGTCAGATTTTTTTATATCTTGTCGTTTCGTGTGTGTTTGTAGTCTTATGGGTGGTGATGGTGGTGGTGGTGTTGAATGCTATAAAGTTCTTTGCTAGATAGAATAGAAGATGTTCGGAGAAACAGGCCCTGTAATGTGGTTAAAAGATGCTTTGCCTTTTGCTTAGTTTATGGTTTCGTTGGTCCTCTCATCCAAATTTCCATATTATATTTCTTCAGAAGTGGCAAGGCTATGAGGATGATGATGGTGGTGACGGTGACGCTGATACTCTGGCTGCTGCTGTGATGTGATCAAATCAGAGAAGAGATAGAAGGAGCATCAGGATATGAAGATAATTATGATGAGATGACGGTGGTGATGGTGGCGCGTAAAGGGAGGAATATGGAGTCGGTGTTATGCTAATATTCCTTTTGAAGATGCAGACGACCTTGGCTGACATATTGACATGTATAGTAAAGTTAAAAGAGAACTGACTAAGCAGAGTTAACGTTTGCATAATTTGGTCTAATATATAAAACTGACATATATATTATTGCAAAAAATAATATATGGTCTACGCGTATAAAAGCAGGATATTATTTTGGTGACGAATTGTCTCAACAGGATATACAATATCTATGCTTTGAACGAAATCCGTGGTACTGACAGTTTTATAAATATATAGTTCACCTTGTAGACTGTATGCTTGTGTAACTTATACTGGTTCCTCTCTAATGCAAACGTACATATTGTCAAATGTATTTTTCATTTCATTAGTTTAGTAGCAAGTCCGGCAGTGTAGATTTTGCTTTTATGGTTTTTCTTGTGTGAAAGTTCAACTTATTTTTTAAAGGAACACGTCCGTTTGTGTATTTTTGGTGACGAGAAGAGTCAACCTCATTTTTCCATTACGGATTCTTTTGTGAAGTTGCGGAAGAAGGAATATTTTTATAGATTTCTAGTACTCTTCCAAGTCATCGAAAAAGAGAAGTGAGTAAAAAAGGGCCACTGCTGTGAGAGAATCACATGCAGGGCAGAGGAAGAAGTGCATCAAGCCCGGTTTCGGTTTTTATACGCGATATTTTATAAATTTGCCAAGTCAGGCAAGCAGCATGTTCATTTGATACTCTACGACGACAAGAGTAGCCAGAGAAGCCATCACACCGTAAAATTCAAACTTTACTAAATCCAGACGCCATGCCATTGTAGTTATATAAATGTATGAATAGCTTATATATGTATAAGATGATAATGTCACCGTCGTCGCCTAATATTTACGTAGCCATCTGCTGGCCTGGCCCAGTATATATTTCGTATTTCTCCGTTTTCTTTGACACGCTATCTCGTTTACTTAATTGAGAATTTTAATGAATGCTTTTACATGATCCTTTCTCTTTCCTTCTTATTTCACAGTATTTCTTTAGCAAATAAATTTGATTTTTTAAGTTAAACTTCAAGTCAAGTCAGTGGAGAGGAAAAGTATAAGAGAGAGTTGGAGTGTTAGAGTGTTGCATGCAACCACATAAACGAGTAAAAGTGCAAAGATGCGGGGCAAACTAAACCAGACCATAGCAGAGCAAAAGCAAAGTCATCAATGTTCCACTTGCTTGCTTCTTGTTTCAAAATTCCAAAAAAGTAATACAAGTAAGTAATAGCAGCTAAAAAAGGGAAAAAAGGGAAAGAGAAATAAACCTACTTTACTTTATATGTCAAAAATAATACTTGAGAATGACATAAAAGTAAATAAAAATTCTCTGAAAAAATAGGTCTCTACATTTACAAAAGAAAAAGTTTCTTTATTTGAAGCAGAAATAAATGTTATGGGAGTGCAGTGCTCTGCAGTAGTACTTCTATACTTTATGCGACAGTGTGTGTGTGCCATTTTCCGATGAAAATGTCATTTTCAATCCTTTTTTCCATCTAACGGCCATTAATGCTCTTTTCCTTCGACAGTAAGCAGTACCCAATAATGTAATTGTATCATGATTTTCCTCTGTATGTAATTAATTATTCATGGGATGAGATTCTTTCTTAAGAAATGTAATAATTTTGTGGGATATGAAATAAAATAAGATATATGTGACTTTTTTCTTCTCTCTTTGGTACATAAAGTCATCTTAAGTCTTGTGCTGTGTTGTGTCGTTCATGTGCAAGCACTTCATTCCAAAAAGCTTTTCCT
Source organism: Entomobrya multifasciata (assembly GCA_034693345.1). NCBI lineage: Eukaryota > Metazoa > Arthropoda > Collembola > Entomobryomorpha > Entomobryidae > Entomobrya > Entomobrya multifasciata. Next base: position 20,385 of record JAQFXM010000475.1, on the reverse strand, counting down.
ATACTTGTTCTTCGGTTTCAGTTTAATAAAGTAAAGAAGTCAAAATCGTCAGCGAAAAAGCTCAAAAGCGTGAGAGAAAATAGGAAAAAGTACCTTCTTCGTCTTTGGCTCTTTTCTCTCTTGCCATTCTTTTACATAATTCAGACATTTTTGTAGAAGAGACAACAGGATTGGAGAAGAAGCACTAGAAGAACATGTACTTTGGCATTAAGGGATCTTCAGCAATGTCAATATTTGATTTCTTACTACTACCCCATCATCATACATACATTTATACATTAAAGACCAGACAGAGAGCAGGAAAAAACTTTAATATTTGTTCATAAATTGAATAAGGCATAATATGTACATTATATGTATGGTTATGTATGTGGTATTTGCTTTGCAGGATAGATGACAAAAAAATATAGACTTTTCGTTCAAACATTGAAAATGTGCTGAATGGAATTTTAATGAGTATCACATCATATCATTGTATTTATCTAAAAGTTTCAAATATATATGTACGAATTTTCTCGGAACTTTTCTGCTTTCGGGCTGGACCTTGTGCTGCTGATTGTATTTGTTTTATCAACACACACACTTGTGTCTTTGAGTGTCCAGTCCAAGTCCAACTTGTACATGTAGACATTTGTACATGGTTGTGTAGTGTTTTCAAAACTTAATTATTACTTCAACTTATATACATACAATACACATTTTGACGCACATACAGTCACACAACCACTTTTTCCATTTTCGCAAGTAAATTTATACAGGAAAAACTAAGAGAAATTTGCAGACATACAGAAAATGTCCTTTCCGCTTGCTTGCACTCTGCTTGCTATGTGATCACATCACGATGATCATGATGTTGATGGCAGCATCACCACCGCAGGAACATTCAGGGAAGATTGGGCATGATATCTTTTCTCCACGTTTTCCAATAGACCTTTTGTGACTAAAAAAAGGATGTTATCGCATCGGCGGAGAGACAAGCAGAGAAACGATTTGTACTTGTGTAGATCTGTCATGACTTGCTTTTCCCGATTGCCAACAGCTGCCTTTGACTTGTTTCATTTTACCCACCACTACTACCACCACCATGTTGTCATCACCATTAACCATACAGACCATCACCTTCACCGAAAATTCCAGTGTACCATTTTTCATGATCATTTCTGCACACTGCATTCTTTTTTTCTGCTTGTTTCGTCCTATCGCTTCCTTCCAACACTTTAGATTTGTGTTTTGGTCCAGTGAAGTGATGATGATGACATGGGCTATTTTAGTGTACTCGTTTTTTTATTGTTTCGTTCAGTTGAGTTGAGGGAGCATAGCAACAACTGGAAAAAGAGCAAAAAATTCTTATGTACTAAAATTAATAACATGAAAGTACAGAAAAGTAGAAAATACTGAGCTTACTTAATATCAAGATATATGTATAAAATAGTATTTGAGTCAGAGATTCAGCATCTCTCCTTCTCTCTCTCTGTACTTTGTAAATAGAACAATGTAAAGATATTTTGTTTTGAGTGGAATCACATTTCGCAAAGTTGATGATGACCTTGTTTGTTAAGCCCCATTCGGGATATTATATTTTGTTTTTAAGTTGCACGCTCATTTCGCCACCTCTCCTTTTTCCTGCTGCTCTGCTTTTGAGGATAATTCTAAATGAGTTTTCATACAAAACAACAAGAACAGTCTGCCTTTTATATGTTTTTAGCTGGAACTGGAACCCTCACCATTCTTTTTCAACTTGTGATTATTTTTATTTCAGATTTAAATTGGAAAAGTTTCTTGAGCTTTGCGCCCGGAGTAGTAGTCATATCACTCCCTCTCGTAAAATTCATGTCAGAAAAAAAACATGTGAATAGCTCCAACAACTTTCCAAAATTACCTGTGTAATATGTTCCCTTCTCGATTATTCCTTGCAGCGCAAAACCCCGTCCTGAGAAATGTTTTCATGAAAATGCATAGGTGCATAAAAATGTTTTTTGGTGGATAGGTGGTGGTGATGGGGAAAGGAGAAACCTTGCAAATATCGCAAACTTAGTTTCGTCATAATAGATGACATAATGTTTCATTAAACTGAAACACTACCTTTCACTTTTAAACTAAGATGGAAGAAGATTCCTTTTAAATTTTACAACCGCATATATAGATACTTTACTTGAGGCAGAATTCCTTACGACTAACAACCTGAAAAGAAAGGAGGGCAAAAAGCATAGCATAGCTTAGCTATCTACAGGTTTAACTAGCTCATTCATCTCAGGTAAAATGTTCTAATTAAAGGAAACGTAGATTTCAGGGAGAAGAGAAGGAGAAGTCTATCAAAAATTTCCATTTTGTAGTGCATGTAGTGGTTTTCCTTCCGTCATTCTCATAATTATTATGACACATAGTTCAGCAGAGAGAAAAGACAGAGTAGAACAACAGACTCGTGCACACGATGAGAAAGGTAGATAGATACACTTTGAGGAAACACTGGGGGAAGAGGAAACAAGATTCCAAAAAAAATATTATACACGTAGGACCACACAGAGAAAAGAGAAAACATGAAACAAAGCTCGTCAAAATGTGAAATGTTCCACTGGCACTTTATTCTTCTTCTTTCTCTGGTTTTCTCTCTCATCTCACGTCTTTCTCTTGTAAAGCCAGAGAGTAAAAGTTTCAACTTGTCTGCAGTCTAACAGCTGACATTCTTTAGAAAGGAAAAGGGAACGGTAACGGTGGGCTGGTGTAACCAGTCACGAGTAAAAACCAAGCAGGTAGACTGAACTACAAAAATAAGTTGTAAATTTATTTATATACATAACTTTATACGATATGATAAGGTATATTAGTTTAAAAAAAAGGTTAACGAAAGCTTAACAATTTTACATTATTTTTAAAGTTATTTTTAGACTGCTAAGCTGTAAGGCTCCCTGACAAGAAAGAAAGTCTCAAAAAAATAAATCTCTTTTCGTGTGTATAATCACCATTATTATCATCTTCATTATGTTATTTCTTCGGGTATAAAAATATGCGTCAGTAGTCAATACGCTTCTTTGGGCTGATTCCCGTGGAAAGCTAGACAAGACGAAGGCGAGGAGGTGGAATCAAAGTCCAACTTTTACTTTTACCTATTTCTCTTCACTTCACCCCTTTTCCATACTCCTTTATATTGAGAACTAGCTCATCTGCTCTTCCAGGTATAACTTTTTCATCAGCTTAGGTAATCATTAAACGAATCCCTTGAAAATCTTCACAAGTGGGCCACCTTTCTCTTTACCATGCTATTATAAAAAGAGGTGTGTGTACTACTGTAACGTTGTAACAATAAGTGACAATACGTGTAACATGGTGCTCTGTGTAGCAGCACAGTTCCTCGAATAATAATTAAAAGGATGAAAGTTTACTGCCCTTTTTGAACTTATTAAAATGACAAGCTTTATCGATACCCCTTATTCCACCTACGTATGTGAACTTACAAGATGTGCAGAAAATATATTATTTGAAATTTTCCCAGAAAAGCCATTTCCATTTTATCCAAAGGTAATAAAAAAGGGAATCAGCAGAGTAGAAAACAATCTATTTAATGTTCAACCAAACTTGCAGTGAAAGCTTTCATTTTCTCTGAACAAAATAATATTTCATTGGAGAAAACAGTTGGTTGTATGCAAATGGGTAATAATCTTTTTTTTGTGGCCCTGGACTCTACATTTGACTTTTCATTTAGTTTAGCTATTTTCTCACATACAGACAGTCAAACCAAGTTCTATACATGCTCTCTTCAGTTTACACCACAACAATAGTAATTCAGTCAGTTGTTTAAAATTCTATTCCAATCTGTTCATTTCTCTGGTCTCACTTGACTTTTTGTGAAAGGAATCGCAAAAACTATAGTTCCTTCGCTCGCTCGCTTGGATACTCCTCTTTTTAACCTATTTTGATTCCCATCTAAAGTCAACATGAATCTTATGCACTCTTGTGACCTCCTCTGCTCCATGTCTGTATGCATGTATGAACCTTGTGTATGTTACGTAAACTTTTCTATTTACAGGTAGTTTTTACTTCCGCTACTCTCCATTGTACTCTTCCTAAAGCAACTTTTCAAAATCATAGTGATTCTCTTTCCATATAGCATACATAGCATACTCTTTCAACTATATTCATGCGTAAAAGTTGAGAAGATAGAAAGTAGCATCAATGTATCTCCATCATTCTTTCCTACATATGCTATTGTTGATATGATGATGTGCTAAAAAGCATAGATGAGTAAATTTGGAGAAAAAAATATCCATGTAACAAAAAAAACAACCCAATAGTCGTAGTCTTCATTGCTCTCAGGTATGTAGTTACATAGATACAAGATATAAAAAAGCCTTGTAAAAGATAATACTGACTATGATTTGAGAAGAGTGGAGGGAGGCCATAACATACTAACACAACACTTTTCTTCTCAGTTCACAAATAAATGATGAAGACAAGTCACCAAGGACTTAGTTTGCCGGTTGTTTTGTGTGTGTGCGTGTATCCCCACTCTCATAATTCTTTTCTCAAATAAGCTTTTTCCTCTAAAAAAAATTTCTTTGGAGAGAGAGAGTCTGTTGAGTGCTCAAGCATTTTATAGTGTTAACTGTTTTGTATAGACATAGTGTAGGAAATGCGTACTCTATGTTGAAAATAGTAAATAATAATGACAAGTTACAACTTTTCTTTTGAAAGTTGTATCGTATCGTAACATGGCTGCTACTAGTGTAGGGTGTAATGGAAAATGGGAGTTTTTTTCTGTATGTGCTTTATCATCATCACGGAAAATTCTCGGCAATTGAAATAGACGTGTAAATGACAAACATTTTATTAGCTTGTACCTTTCATTTCTGGTGATGATGTAAAGAATGAGATGCGATGCGACCTTGCTATTTTTTACTTGTTCAAAAGCTCTCTCAGAGGGTAAAAGTAGGATTTCTATTCAGCCTTTTCCTTCTCAACATTTCTAATAGCTAACATCAGAGTTCATTTATTTGCAATTACGAAACTAAAAGTAAATCTAAGTGTAAGTTTGTATGAGAGAGTGAAAAAGGAAGAATGAACATGATGATGATGTTCAGGTAGGTGGTAGCAATGTTTCAAGTGTGAATATGAGTGTTCATAAAGTCAAAGTACGCACGCGGAATGAGTTTTGTGGGGCCATAAAATGAACTTTGTGGAGCTCCTATAACACTCCATACGTAAAAATTACGAGTTGGCATTAGGTTCGTGGTAGCTTTCTAACGATACGACAAAGAAGTCGTGACATTGCTCACTCCTCTTGTGACTTTGTCAATTTTTTAAAAAATGAATGAAAAAGGAAATAGGCGGAAATATGAGTTTTCCCATCACCGTTTTATTATTAATGGAGCATTTCAGTTCATTTCAGTCAGACTCCTCCGTTGCGTTGTCAGGATGAAGTTCTAACTTCCGTTTTTATGAAATGTAACTTATATACTTGCTATAGACGTCTATCCAATTTTTAAAGCGCTTTCAAGGCTGTTTCATTGCTTAATTTAACTCGGTCATATTTTATTCATGATTTGTTTTACTGTGTTGGTAGTTTCATGTGTGGGTGGCCAAAGGGCAGGGATAAAATCAGTGGTTTTAGGAACATCAAAACATTTCAAAACATTTCTGGAGAGTTTTTGTTACTTTTGGCTGAACTATTTGATTTCATAAAATAATACACATATTCAAGAATTCTCATACTGAGCCAGTGAGTCCTGCTGTTTGAATGTGGCAGTAAAATGTAATTATGTATAGTGCTTATTGTTAAGCGTATTGGAAGTTTAAAAGCCACAAAAATAACTGCGCTCACAGTCACTGTTACATGCTATGTCACAACGTTAGTGGGTATATTTTACCGTGTTATTACTATATTAACAGTAGTTTTAATTAACATTAGTTCTTTCACATAATCTCTTCTCCTTTGACTTACTTTACCACATACGGTGGTAGTGATGTGATGATACACTCTATCATATACTTTTGCACTGGATGATGATATGTTTGTTAATTAGATGCTCTTATTGTCACTCTTATGCATATCCTTCACTCTTCATAAGCCCACAAAGGGGGCACATAGATTATAATACGCTATGAGTACAAAGTCACACCAAAAGCTTTTTTGCGTGTATAAAACGTATAGTAAAATAAGCTCATTTGATAAGCACATTCCAAGTTTTAGGCAAGTCTTAATATGAAAGACAATCTGGCTTTGAAACATCTCTCTTGCATTTTTTATTATTATTTTAAATAGGCCAGAATCCGGCACGATGAGCTGTCTAATGTCTGCAAAAAACTTCTAGTTCATAACTCCATATTTTAGAAAGAACACACAAAAAATATGAAAATGTTACAAAAAAGAAGTACCTCAGTAAAAAAAAATCATGTCACTCATGACGAGGCATGACGATTTCTCACTTCTTGACTCCTCTCCTTTCAGACTTTTAAATAAGATGTATTTATTTTTACCTATTTTTATGCTAAATCGTCAGAAAAAAATATAATAAAAGTGCAAGTGACGGCTGTGATGTCTATAAACTATTTAGAAAATTTTAATAATAATCTACATATAAAGCATTAATATACACCTACATTTATAGCTGATGTTGACAAAAAAACGCATGATCATTTTATACAATGGTATTATTGTTACTTTTCATATTTATTATTAGAGCAAGAAAATAGTCATCACAACCACTACACTAGTAGAGCAGACAGCGTGAATATTAAAATGACGTTTAGAATATTTGATATAGAATTTAATAGTCTACATTTTTCTCACAAAAATTCCTTGAAAAGAAAGTATAAGTGCACAGTATACAAAAGCGAAGCATTTGCCATTCTTTATTTTTTAATACTTTGTTAGTAGTCGGTCGCCGTCACTATATATATCTCAGATAAAAGTTGAAGTACCCAATGAAATGCCATATCAGCAGTTTGTGGGCAAGTAGGTGGGCCCTTACATTTTTATATTATTGCTCTGCTTATTAAAAACAGCCCATCAGCAAAATATTATGCATGTTATCATTATGGAAACTTTGTCTGGCCATCTCTCGCACACTGTCCATCTTTTTACTGACAACTTTATTTTTGTACTATGATAACTATTCAAAACAATGGCATACCATTACGATTTTATAACGAGTCATGTTCAATTACATGTTATACTGTCATTTAACATTTAGTGCATAAAAAACGCACGCACACGCATAAAAGTCTTGAATGAATAAAAACCATTTGCTAAACTGCTCGCCAGTGTTATTGTGCTCGGCATATGCAAATTTACTTACGTATTATAGCGCTGCATTTTAATGCACACAAACAGGTGCATCGACGTCGTGTCATAGTCGTCGTGTCATTTTATGTACCTATTATGTATGCTAGGATGAAACAGAAAGGGATAAACATACCTATGTGAGCATAGATGGACTTCTAATTTAAATTCTTTAGTGCATTGTTCTTGAATTTTGTTCACACACAACAGGTGAAACAGAAAATATCTTTATCTCAGTCAGTTACACTCAACTTCAAACCACAAAGGCTTTTAAGGATTATTAATTATTATTCATTATTCATGTCGTTAATAGTAACAGTGCAAAAAATGGAGTGTACCTAAGACAACAAAATGTATGCATATTATTTTAATACAATACATCCTCCTCTTTGGCACGTTGATTTACAATGTTTGTAAAAAGACAAGTGGAATTATATATAGTTTAGTTTGTATAGTCCCTTTATCCTGATCAGTGATGATAAGATAATGATTATTACTGGTTTCCCTTTCCTTTGTTATCCGACTTTTGTTGGTGTATAAAAAATAAATTCACTTTCGTTATTCAAATAAAGTGCAGGGATACCGTTGTAAGTTGATAATATGCATACGATATTTTTGTATCAACTTTTAAATATTTGTTTCGAAATAAATTTTCTCCGACACAATTTTTATGTCGCTGAAGTAAAAGTATGATTATTTTAAAACTTTACTATTTTGTGAATTTTTCCATGCATTTATAATTTGAGAAGAACAAAACCAAGAAGAATTCGTAAACAATGTCTCTAAAAAATCTTTTTAAATGGTGGTTTTTGTTGTAATAATGCCAACATTGGAATTTTGTATCTTAATAAGTCGTAGTCATTATCATGATGCTTATGATGGGAAATGATGAGAAGATGATGATGAGGCGTACATGGTTTATTTTTCTCTGCGGTGATGGTTAGTGATGTTGATGATCCGCTTTTGTTCTGCACCAAAAAATTTGAAAGCAACATTAGAATAAGAATGAAATGTGTTTATCTCAGTTGGAATAAGATGCAAGATGCAACGCACATATGTATGTATAACATGCATGGTGAAGATTATATTTTGATGATGCTGCTATTTACTTCAAATTGCTAATGAGAATGAACACAACCAAACAGTGGCATGTATAAAACCCTTCCTTGGTAACAGAAAAATGTATAATATGTATATAGGCTACTAATATTATTTTCATCAAAAAAGGGGCGCATCATCATGATCATCATCATCTTCAAATTATTTACACAAAAATTGTGTCCACAAAATGATAGTTTAACATACATATTATCCTACATCTCATGCGCATTCATGATGCATTGTACCTCTTGCGGAGATAATGATACCGGTAGTATAGCAGATTCAGCAATCAAGTCATTCTGACTGTGTAATTGGTGAAAATGATTCAGTTTAGATTGGTCTATTCAAGAAAAGAAAAATTAGCTGCAAGAAACGGAAAGAAATTTGATGATGGTGATGAGGATGATGATATGACACAATTATTTTATAGCCTTACTAAATGCATCGATTCATTTTTTGTAAAAATGTAATATTTTTATGCATTTTTGTGAGAATTAAAAAAGTGATATTTTTTTACATAGCTTAGGCTTCACTTTTTACCAAAAAGGATTTTTTTGTGAGAATACTCATATTTTCAGTCAGTCGTAAATATTATCTTTTAACGATGAGACTAAAATTGATAAGGACAAAGCAAATTGACAGTTTGCTATTGTCGCAGATAAAAAATAAGCAATTATTCTAACAGTAAAAGTGAATAACCTTAGTTTAAAAAGAAAAGGGCATAAAAAAGATTCCAGTGCTTTTTGTTTATCTTATTTTTGGGACAACATCCACAAACAAACAACAATTACATGCAAAAACCTAGTCAAAAACATTCGTAACAATAATTAGTCATGCAGGTATTCTAAAAAGGTATCATAATTATGTACATTCTTTTATTACAAGAGAGGTGTATAGTAGCTTCGGCTATCACGTAACATAACGTCAAGTTCAAGTTTCATTTTTATGATCCCTTGAAAATTTTCAAAGGGCTAAGACGTAACAATAACAATGCCTTGTTTCATCTACTGAACACTCGTAATAATAAATGGAACGCATAATTTATACTTTTACTGCAGCGTATAAATAGTATATTTGGAACAATAGTAAACCATGAAGAGATATTTATGACTTTTTTATGTGCACCCATTTAACTCGATACCTTATGTAGTGGTTTTTTGGTGAGAGGGAGTTTACGCTGCTGTGCAACCAAAAATTTGTGGCCCCTGCCCATGATGTACATAAAACTTGCATAAAACTTATCGTTTGTTATTTCTTTAGTCATTATTTTTGGTTTTCCTATCTCTATAAAAAATGTCGTCCGTCCATCAAAGAATAACTGGAGCTAAAAAAGCTAACAAATTGGGGTTATATGGATCATTAGAAGAAACTAGGGAATCTTATGCAACTTAAAGTTTAAAGGCCACTTAAAGAAATTCTTTTTGAACCGTTTTTAGTGCAAAAAGAAATGGCCAAATTTATTTGCAACATTATTACTAGTTAGATCCACCCATCTTTTTGCGGATGTAAAACAGTAATAAAGCTTGTAAAGCCATTCCACTTGCGATACTTGTGTACACCTGCTTGTTATCAGTTTATTAGGCGAGGTGGGACAACGGTTTTTATTACTTCTTCTAAACTTACATATAAGGAGCTAAATAAGGATATAAACATGAGAATAGAATTGGGATCACTGTGAATGAAGATATTTACTAAATTACTTTGGAGTGTACAACGCCTTTCAATAATTGGATGGTATAGTATTTGTTAAAAAATTATTGTACAGGTGATTTGTTGTTCTGATTCAATGGCTTGACTGTATATTGCTTTGTGTTCCATTAAAAAAACGGCGACGCGACAATTGGCCTGTATCAACGTTGAATGTCACTGTTTATAGGGCAAGTCGTAAATATGTACAGTGTGCAAGTTTGTCAAATGTCCTGTCTAAAAAATTATCTCATTCATGCATACATTTAAAAAACAAAAAAGCTAACGTGACAAACATAAAATACTCAAATAAAATGACACATTACTAATTTTACGATTGGTTTTCATCGAATCCTTTGTTTATTGATGATTTAAGGGACAAAATACCTTTCGTGTTCAATATTAGGTCAATTTAGTAACTTTGAACAATGTTTTTGACAAGAACGCTACACTATAAATGCCTAGATCTGTAATACTTGATACATTCTTGAGTAGATTCGCTTTTTTGACAAAGAGTGATTATCTCTATATTTTTATATGTGCAGAGAGACACATTGTGCTATAAATAAATCAATACGTAGAAGTATTTGCAAATCATGGTCGACAGATAGAAAAGACATCACATACACATCACTTTTATTATTTATCAGTGATACAGATTTGAAAGTCGCTATATTTATCTGCTACGTATTGTTCAATCTATTCTTGTCTTCAATTCAACCAAGCCATTATCCTACAACCTACCCCACCACAAATGCGACCACTGTATAGCAAGTGTAAGGAAAAGTGGAAAAGGAATAAAGTAGGCCATCATGCAGCTGAAGAAAATGAAATTACGATTTCGCCATTCATTTTTTTCGTATACCTTCACACGAATAAAAGGGTTAACAGCAAAGATTAATGAGTGTGGTCGACAGACAGCGTCATCAAAAGTGTATACACATTATATAGTACATTGTATCTTCTTAACAATAGCCGCGGAGGAGAGATGCGTACTACCCAGTACATCATGTACAGCATTCACATTTTTCCCCCATTTATTGTCAGGATTATTTAAGAAAAACTTATGACGAAAAGAAATCTTTATATTTTGTCAATCTAAAATTTCAGCAGTTTTTTTTGGTTTCATAATCATCTTCATCAATATCTTCAGTGTAATATTCGGTTATGATGAAATCGACTATTTTTTCTTTAAAATGTTTTAACTATTTTTATTACCAATTAATAATGACGTAGAACAAGATTTTTAATTGGTTATCTGTTAAAAGTAATTTGTGGTACGTTAGCACGTACATATTTGTATTTTAACATTTTATCATGTTACTCGCGCAAGTTGAACATTATTATTATGCATATGAGTGAGTACGTAAACTTAAGGATTCACCATAAAAAGAAAACTTGGCTTTGAGGCATTGATACATTCCTCGCCCATTTAGATGTGTTTTGAAACCTTAATGAACTAAATTTTCGCTTTCATTTCCTTTCCGCTGATGCCGCCGCCGACTCACACTGGCTATTGCATTTTTGTCGCTCTTTGTTTCATTTGATGATAATTGTATTTACTGGGCAGAGTCTTAGTGTAAAAAGCTTTCAAAATAAAACTTAATGAATGTGTATCGGTAGCAGAAAATATATAAGTACCAAGTGTGAAATACGCACGTATATGTTCCTTCCTTCCTTTTTTCTGCATCTACAAAGGAGGAGATAGGTGTGTAGTTGCCCGAAAGAACAATGCAAAAATAAGTATATACACATGCTTGATTGTAATAAATGATTTTTTGCTACCATTACACAAAGCAAAGTACTAACTTGTAAATTTTTTGTTTTATTATTGTTTCACTCATAATAGAGTGATTAAGTGATAAGTACAGTACACTACCCCTACTACCATTTCATGCTTGTAATCTATAATCCCTTGAAAATACTCGTGTTGCTCTTTGTTACAAACTTGTTCACACACCAAATAAAAAATGCTCCAAGCTAATTATGGTCTTCATTATCATCATCATAACATCCCTTTTGACTCTTAACTGACGTTATTATTTCCTTGCACAATTAAACATGGTCGCACACAGCAAACTAGCGGTAGCAATAATAATAATAGTGTATAATAATTCCTCGGTAAAAAAATACGTAGTAAAGAATCAATATGCTATCTTTCAACCAACCTATTATTATTATTTAAAAAAAATAACACACCACAAGATTACAACTTTACTACTGTACTGTCAGTCGTTAAAAAATTTAATTGCTTTTTAAAAATTATGTTGTACTAAAGAGATAAATGCTGCGGTACATTTTTAACTACTCAAATTTCAAATAAATTACTGGTTTTTTGGGTTACTAAACTGCATGCAAAAGCAAACAAGCTTGTTAATTCTTTAGATTTCAAAGTCAAGTTGCTAGGGATATCAATATGACATTCTATTGTTCTAATAAATACTATTTACCCTTCCACGAAAATTATAACTTGTAGTCCCTTGATTTTTTGAAGTGTCGTTAATTACGTAGGTCTTACGTAAGTACAGTATAATACGTGTGTACAGAATGTTATGTAAACCTGTGAACGATGAATCAAAACTGAAAAAATTTGATCGGTGACCGTGATCCAAGACAACATTCAAGTTTGCTTCGTCTGCCTCTTCCATCATTTTGAGGAGGCTTTTATCAGTTTTAACTTGAATATGGCAATGGAAAACTGTAAAATAACATGCATTAGAGCTTGGTAGTCCACGAAACGTAAAAATATGTGTGTAAAATTGTCACAAGTGGCATTGTTCCATATGACGTTACTGTGATCTACATAAAACAGTGATGACTTTGGCGACGACAACGACTACAATTTCACTCTTTTTTCTGGTATTTTTACTCGTCATCATCCATTATTCATATCACGACATGTGCCATTTGGCTCCAACTAGATAAATGACGATGGCTACTTGAAGCAATCCGAAATAGCAAAATATGCAGACATACAAGTTATATAATATCAAAGGGTTAAAACTTTAAAGACCATTTTTCTTTTATATTCAAACAAAATACAAAGAAAAAAGCATTAGCAAAACACTAATTCATTCATGGTCACAAAATACCATTCTTTTTCTTCTGGAAACTGTAAAGCTTCTAAAGAAAGCAGGTTGGTAATGTTGCCATAGATAATATAATATTTTTTCATTTTTACTTTCAACAAAAATGACCAGACGGTCAAAAAAAGAAAGAATTGATATAAAAATTGAAGAAAGCACTTGTAAGGCTATTCGTAGTAAACGAAAGTAAATATTGTTCCAGAAACAAAAAAATATATACGAACGACCATCATCACATCCCTGCATCCTTTTTTGTTGAAATGATAATGGTGGTTTTGGTTGGTAATGCCCATGCAAACCTTACCATCACGCTGGTTTTTTTCTTTTCTCAAAGAAAAGCAAATACTTGTTAGGAAAAACGTACATCTTCCTCCACACACATCGCACACAAAGTACAAAACTGAACATCATCATTGTTGATAAAAAAAAAGTTATGCTGAGTCAGGAAAGAGATCCGGCTTACAAGTTGTAGTACCACCAGTCTTTCTTTTCCACACAGCATCACAAAACGTAATAAACACGAAAAGAAGGATATTTCATGACAAAGTTGAAAAACAGTTTCATTGCCTTAACAAGCATTTTTTTGGGGGAGATCACACAAAAATAAAATCCAACAAACGCGGCCACAGGCGATTTTCTCTACCATGGAGCCTATGAGCCTCTCTGGGATTCAGCAAACCGGACCAGTAGGTCCAATCCATGATAATTTCGAGGACAAGTCGCCATGGTACTTTTCTCACAGTTGAGTGACCAATGTCGAGTCAGTCATCGTGTATATCTGTATGAGTAAAAAAAGGCAGACGACGTGCACTACTCACTAGACTATATGGCTCTACTCCATATTTACTATTCCATTGCATTGTGGAGCATGAAAAAAGGCACGATCATTATCTCAAGGGGTGATGTTGATGTTGGCGGTGGCAAGAGTACTAAAAATATTTCGTTTAACTGGTATGAACACTTTTTTTCAATACTATAATAATGACGTATACTATATTGATATTTGCAATGAAAGCGGCTTTGGACATTTTATGGGTAAAAACTTGATGCAAACAGGATCCATCATCCATCCATGTAAGCTTTTTAAAGGTAAATTGATAATCGAGGTCATGATTTTGAGTGAATCCATACGACACAATGTGTATGGTTCAGTGAAAAGTTATATTTTAGCAGATAAAGGTAAATAAAAATTGACTTGGATTTTTTATACGTGCTTTTTGAGACAGAAGGTAAAGTAGTTGAAGTAAAATTGGTACTTTGTGATGGTGCCAGTTGTTGGATTATTGCATACTGGTTTTTTCGGGGTTTCAGTTGGATTCTTGTCAAGTAATTTTTATGTCAAAAACCTTCTTCAACACACACCTTTTCTTCTTCTTTAGGCTTTTTTGCAAATTGCTGTAAAAAGAAATCACTTTTTCACAAAGCTTTTCGTACAATATTGTGGCTAAAAGTAGCAAAAAAATTTATAGATACATATTTGTGTACTTAAGTATGTCATGTCAGTGGTGCTAGTTATGTTCAATATAAAAATAGTACAACAAAACCAGCAAACTTTTTTTTACAGCGGATAAAACATGATCGTTGTTATTTACTCCATGAACAATTCTATCAACAGTAGTGGTACCAGCAGTAAGCATTGTTGGTAAAAAGTCTTTGTCAAAAATATAACAAGCTTGGTAAAAATGACTTTTGTTACAAAGCCATCATGCAGCAAACATCTAGTTTTTTCAGTATGTGTGCGATGCGGGTATATATACATATGTCTCAACCAATAAAAGTATCATGGATGTCAAAAGGCTATGAAATACTGTGACATTACTCTCTGACTTTTTCTTGTACTCCTGGTCTCTGCTCTCTAGTCTGGTCTGGTTTTTCTTGACAATGTACACCAAAGATGCTGTAATTCTCTCGTTTTTCCATAAAAAAGTGAGGGAGACGTAATATCAGTAATGGTGTTACTAGTACGTGTAATGTGCATAAACCATCAACAGAAAAGCTCTCTCCGCTTCTTCACTTCCTCCTTCATCCTTTTTTTCTTCTTGTTGGGTTTTTGAACACACTTTTACTGCACGACTACTTGCCTCTCTTTTTTATCATTTTTACTTGAAGAGAAGATGATCTTGAGTCACCACCGCCATCGTCTTAACTAGAAGCGTCATCTTTTTTTCTACCACCATTTTCTACCGTAATCATATATAGAACACTTACAACAATCAATGATGTATGCATCCACTACCATCACCAAAAACGTTAGACAATATAAATATGCATATGGGCACTTATATAAATATAATGTACTTAAGACATAAAAAATAACCTATATAAAAATATTATATTCATTTTCCATGGCAACGAAAGACTAACTTATTGCTTACTTAATACACGGGAGACGCGGGAGTCACTATCATCATTGCATTTTTACGACTTTATATTATTCAGTATCAGAGCAGAGTAGTCTTGTCTCCTTTAAAAAAATATATCTTATATTATAGCTTTTATACCTTTTTTAGTAAAATGGGTGTGAACTCTATAGAAATAAAGTTAGTATTATCGTTGTCGTCGCCACTGTATACATACATTCCTAACATATTTTGTTCCTAGTGCGAACAAAACATAACTTGTAATTTAATATAAAATGTATAACAGACTACTAAAAAAGTGAGATGACGACGATATAACGAGAAAAACAATGTCTTTACCTGGTCTGCAGTATTTGCTCATCCAGGAAATATAGAATAATAGTGTCGGTGTCCTATCTAATAATTGAGGTTCACTCTCACAACACAACAAGCTAACCACAGCGTCGTGGGTCGTGTCGTGGTGCGCGCGCGATGCAAGAGCACAACAAAGCCATTTGATCGCATTTATGAGAAGACTTGCTGCTGACCGACCACAATCATGCTACCTACATTGATCAATGTAGGTAGCATTGCCCCAGACAAAAAAATTGTAAGACTCACGTCACATGGCATTGTACACCTTTATATTGTTGTACATGACTTTGGCGATAGGGAAGAGTATTAATTTTATTCATATTGGAAATGGCAAAAGTGTTGTACATAAAAAAATGATCAGAGATATTGGATGGCTGATGGCTTAGATATCGTGTAACTTTGTAAATAATATTTAATGCACAAAGTATATACATAGTAGTTACATACCCTTTAAACATTACATTGTATGTATAAATCATAATAAAAAAATGAGATTACAAAAATAAAAATATGGTATGGTGAACGTTACAAAAGGAGTTGACTTGGTTACTTGACTATTTTTTGCACTTATTACAATGTATGGTGGTACACGTACGATATGCATATCGTGCTTGTTAAAAGGAATGCAATGAAATATGAAGGAGAGATGAAGAGAAGAAGAATAAAAAGGGAATCAAGAAAAAAATGGGACGATGTCGTCAAGTTTGCTTCCCTGTCCGTCGTCGTCGTCGTGGTATGATGATGATGAAATATCTTTTCTGTGAAATATTTTATTAAACAATAATAATATCCTTTTCAGCAGCAGAGACGACAAGAGTGGTATGGTGCTGGGGATGATAGTGATGCATCTTGTAATAGTAATTTTGTCTGCGATAGAAACATTTGAATAGCAATTTTAATGCCCTTCCTCATGTAATTATTATTATCATCAACATCATCATCATCATCATTTGAATATAGTGTATGATGTAAGCATAGTTCATTGAAGAAATGATAATAGAAATAAAGTAAACGTGATAGAAATGGTCTACCTAAGAAGACTGCATGTGATGTGCCCTTTTACTTGTTTGACTTTTTATTTTATACATAAAAAAGAATGACAACGATAAAAATAAATAAAATACAAGAGCTTATATCTTCTTATGTGTACTTGTAGACTTTCAGTTTTGTTATTGCTGACATTATGACATAGACCTGGCCTGATGATGGTGATGAGGATTATGTTTGTTTTACTTTGTTTAACAATCTAATACCTAAAATAGAAGAAACAAATAAATGATACTGTTTTCTAGAGATTTTAAAAAGTTATTCATGTGCATACAATGGAAATAAAATGTATTTTTCTGTATAGGTATGTGGTCTGGTCTGGTCTGGTCAGTAGTTCAAAAAAAATTACAACGCGATCAGATCAACGTGTAAATACTTTGCTTGTTGTTATTTTGCATTGTGTGTTTGCATGTATATTCCTGTTACTTAACTTTGGGAGGATATATCACCATCACATCACATATCATCCAATCTTACAAGCAACTAGTCAGTCAAGGAAATGAAAAATATAAAAGTTGAAGTTCGCTCACGTAATAATAATAACATGCATCATGCGATACCCTTCTTATCATTTTTTAAAAACAATGTTGCATTTTGCATTGCATGCTTGTTGAGTCATGAAACTCAGATTGATGAGATGATGCATAGGGTTCTTCTAGGTATTTGCAATTTTCAAATGCATTGGTGTGTTACATGGTGGTATGGTGTCTTAGTCTCTAATACTGATGGATTTTCTAAAGAAAGCAATTAAAATACAAGGTGCATTACCCCCTCTCGTTTTTCCTATTACTATTTTTATATTTGTCTTTTTATACCACAAATGTGCACACAAACAAGTCTGATGCTGACGGAACTGCAAAAAATGATTTATTTGAACCACAGAAAAAACATGGTAATAATGAAAGACAAATATGTTTACTCTTAAAATAGTAAATGAACGGTATCTCTCTACAAACATAATAATCAAGCCAACATGTTTTTATTGGCTGTTGAAGAGTAGGTCGGTATTACGAAAATATTATGGAACTTTTCGTGTACACTGAGTATACAGGGTCACTGGACTCCCTGGATTTCCCACAAAAAAACGTTTTAGTTCTGCTGCGTATTATTACGTCTATACCAATTTGATTCAAAGGTGATTGCAAGAATATTAATGTTGGTGAGCATGCTACTACCATCATAATGATCACTTGGTAGCAATATCAATCAACATCACCATTTATTTTACTGTAAGATATTGTATTGTTGTATTGATACCGACGCGAGCGATGCGATATGAGAACATCTTTCTTTTTTCTGATCATCATCATCATCAGTTGTAGTAGTTGGCCGTGGCGTGTGGTATGGTGATGGTGTAGGTGAACAAGTGGCAAAAAATTGTACAAGTCAAAAATTACACAAGAGTAATGAACTCCGTATTACTCTTCTACTACTTGGTATTCACTAACTTTTTTCAAGGATGATCCAGCAAAAGAGCGCAAGGCTGACTTGACTTGACTTGACTGAGTAACAAATACCATCATCCAATTTTTTTGCATTGCATCATTCTTTTCCTTCCAACTGACTACCTACTTATTTGTAAGTGTGCAGCTGGCGCCGGGGAGTCAAGGCACACACACATATCTCCATAATCGTCTATTCAGCTTAAGGAAGACGGAAGAACAGCTTAAAAGAATTTCTTTTTTTTCCTTTACATTTTCATCTTGCTCACTCCACTCTCTTCTCAAACTGACAACTTGGATAGATGGATAGATAGTGTAATAGATGCAAGCAAGATGTTTTCTTCTCTCATTCACTCACTTCAAAATTCACATATGTATCTGCATACCTATACATTGTTGTAGAAGTTTCTCTCATGTAAATGCGGTTTATATAATCAAATACCTTCTTTGGTAGAAAAGAGTTCATTGAAATCATGCGTATAAGTGTGTGTGTGTAAGAGCAGCCATCAACCAGGAAAGAGTAAAGGGAAAAAGGAAGCGTTTAGCTTGTAATCATATAAGCATTCAAGACACATTCGTTTTCAGCCTCCAGCAGCAGCAACACACACAAAAATGGATGAATAGAAAAAGAAGAATCTGTTTTTTTCCTTATTCCACAATTCTACATTATTATGAATACCTATCTCAGAGTGTAGTGGAGTCCCACTCATTACTTCACATGATAACACACACCACACATTAAATTCCAACTTTTCTTCTTATACCCGTCCTCATATATTTTTTCCCAGAGTAGAGAATCAGCATCCGTTGTAATAATTCCATGCATCAGTACTTTTTTATTTCTGCTTTGCAATAATATGATCATCTTGTGCATAAGATTACATACTAATAGAGAGAGAGAGAGCAATTTCCCAGTGATATGCTTTAAGCTCAAACGATTCCACAGAGTCAGAGTTTCCATTCAGCAGACGCCAAGCCAAGAGTTAAGCGGGGAACGGAAAAAGTCACACAGTACAATTATGTCGGAGGTGGATATATAGTGCGCTTCTTGGAAAAACTTCCACTTTTCTTCATTCCATTCCACAACACAGCATTTTTTCTGGAACAATGTCTCATAGCATATTATATGGCTTACATAGAAAAAATGGAGATTTTCGCTTCCTTCCTTTCCTGATTCTATGAAAAAAGGCAGGAGGCAAAGGCAAGGTATGTATGAATATCAGGTTGGATGGTATTATCACGGCGTGCCATTCACATTCCCTTTTGTTATTTTGCAGAGAGAACATCATCTTCCATTTTAAATTATTATTTCTCATGACTTGCTGTCCTTGGCACTTACCCGATGTGTATAGCAATGCCCCAAAGCATACATAGTACTTTCTTTAGTGAAGATGCTGCTTTTTGGTACCCGGTTATTGACTCAACAGTTGCATAGTTAGTTACATAAGATATGAAATATGATCATGTGAGTGAACGACGAGGCTAATTTTTTTGTGTGCAAGAGTTTAACAGTCTGTCATATTAATTTAATTGTCACATCTTTAATATGTATGTATACTTGATTATATGTTGCATGTACTATTTGCTCAATAATAAGAAATGTACAGTGAAACTCTCCTTTTTTCTTCTGAAGTCTCCCTGTCATGTTGGCAATTTCCAACAGCGTTTCTAAGAAACGAGAGGTTAAAAACGCAATCGTATTATTTGTTCGTTTTTATGTCCTTTTTTACTTCCTTCGTTGGTGTCATCATCTCGCAATGAAACCACTGACTGTCGTTTTCCGTTGTGTCTTTGTACGTGCCTCCATTTTTACTTTATCTGTCCATCATTATTATTACTTTACCAAGATGATTATTATTGACAGAGGGAAGATAAAAAAGGTAATAATATTTGAGGAGCTCTGATGAAAATTGAATGAATGAAAAGGAAAATTGAACACGACAATGTAATACAAGTTGTTCGTAGGGCAAGCCTAGTCTTATTTTCTAAATTGAAGTATTTTATTTAATTGTATTTTTATTACTTGACTTTGT
>JAQFXM010000474.1:0-49513 GCA_034693345.1 Entomobrya multifasciata | reverse complement strand
GTTGATATAACGATTGTCGGTAGGTCGAAGTATATCTGCAAATAACGAATCTTGCCATTTGGCATACTTTTTAGGTGTCTGAGTGGTATACTTTTTAGGCATGACGCTACGTGATGATGACGGAGTGCGGGTTATGAAATCAACGTTATTTTAATTGCACGAAAATTCATTCAGTTCCATACTTAGTTAAGTTCTCTTTTTACAAGAATGCTAAGCCTAGCTACAAATTCACCCAATAACAAAAATGACTGAAATGAAATTGCTGAAAATCAAGAGCAAGTGGAAAGCATTTGTGTACACACATTGATGAAGATGAGACAATAATTTGCTTTCGTGTGCGTAATAAGGAATTACTTGATATGATAATTAGGTTAAGGTTCTTAGAAATTTATATGGTAATCTCCTTTTACGGTACGAACACATAAATATGGATAGTGTAAGAAGAATATTTGGAAGTATTTTCGTGAGCAAATGAAACCTTATCCTTATACGCGTTTCCATTTTCATTTTCACCCATCTGTTTCATGTTCTCACTCCATAAATATCGAAGACTTTCGTTTTTGAATTTACAAACTCCAAATTTCCTGTGATGGCTCATCTTGTAGTTTTATTAAACACTGGGCAAACCTATGTATACATACTTTTACTTGAAAATAAATCTTGAGTTGAATAACATGCATATATTTATATACACCAAGGAAAGGATTAAGTATGGCATAATAAATAGAAAATAAATGTTATTTTGAGCAAACATAATTCGCGGAAACATTTTCATAGTTGAATTGCTCATTCAGTTTGAGTAAAAGTAAGTAAAATCTTAAGGCTTGTTGGCAGAATCACATAATCGAATGAAGTTGTTTTGAGAAAATGTCGAAAACGAGAGATGTTTTCTCCTTGTGCACATTTACATTTTCTTTTAAAAAGGAAGGTTACAAGATTTAATGATTTACGCAGTATTCAAAAGCGAAGCTGAAAGAGAGGAGGAGAAAGGACGATAGAGACACAAATCTTGTTTCAAGTAGTTTTCATTGGATGAATGCTCAACTGACATCTTGTAAGGCCAGTCAAATTCTATACGTAAACGTAACACATTTTATAGTCCAGCAATTACGTAAAAGATGCTGAATAGAAATTATGTTCGATACAAATGGAGTACCTTCTCAAAAAAGAGCTTTTGCATTGAACTCAACCTTTTTCATTTCAGGTTGTGTAAGCATAACACTTTGCTTTTACTTAATCCTTTGGTGCTCTTGTAAACGTTCTTTGAGATGATATTTTAAGCCGATTTGTTAGAGAAAAACCTCATTTCTGCAAAAGAAAGTATCTTCCTATTAAATTTTTTGAGTTATACTACTGTGTGCTCAAGCTAGGGGATAATATGACAAAAATAATTTAAAAATCACAATCAGTGCACGTTTTCAGAAGCAAAAAATCATGTGCCTTTCTGGAAATCAATGTATAAATATGTATGTTGACTTGAAAAATCCCACTACCAATTTGCCCCACCCATCAGTATCGATAGAATGTTGTAAATTGAAAGGGAACAGCTCACAGTCAACATTTTATGCATGAGATATTGTAACATAGCCATTCATATAGTGCAAATTATATACAACTTTAGCTTCATAAATTCATATTAACCGGGCATATTCAATATCTTGCAAAACTAACAATTCGAAAAATAGATATATATTATATAAAAAAGACGTTCTAAATCTATTTCAACTTCTATGTACCTAAATGGATGCTATGCATGTATTTTTGAAACAGTTTATTTCAGGTTTTTACAGGCATCAAAGCGCTTGAACTATATGATACGCTTGTCGCCTTAACTTAAGCACAATACATTGCAATCAGGCTCCGGCCATGTTCTTTGACCCAGGGCAAACAATTTATTGAAAGTGCAAATCTCAAAAAAAGAGATACAACAAGAAAAACATATGCAACTTTCCCCTTATTGAAATATGCCCATTGAAGTAAAATATATATTTTAACAAGCAAAATTCACAGAGTGGGATCTTTTGAAACTTCTTTTTGAAAGGGTCTGGCACTGTCAAAGAGAAAAAAGAGAATCATTATAGAACAACATACATATTTTAAATCATGTTTTTGTAAAAAAAACTGCTAGCAGCTCAATTTCATTGAGAAATTGCTACATTGTACTTTCTGACTTAAAAATGTTTACATGGTTGCTTTTATAATGCTCTTTTAAAATGCCTCCATTTTAAGAATAAAATGCACGGAGACGGAGGATAGTTGAGCTGATATTAAGAGTAGTTGATGATAAAAATGTAACTGTGTATATTTTGGTCTTTAAAGTACATATAAGAAGACACTAGTTATTAATATTAATACATACTTTCAATTCGTAAAAAGTTAGTCAACAGAATTTGCTAAGCTTTTCATGCATGGAAGAGATCTAAAATGGGAAAATCCTTCTAGATTCGACAACCTGGACTAAACTGTACCAAGTCAACACTCGCGTTTGATGATTTTTTTTCGTTGAAACCAAGAATATTACATTTTGCTGTGACTTAACATTTGAACTGAAATTACATTTGACTTACGTGCGTCAAATGCAATTTCTCCGATTTACCTCAAGCGAATTTACATAACTCACCACATGTACATCGAAAACTTCAGATATGATGCCTATGCGTAGTCAATTTTTGCAAACCAAGTTCTCATGTTAACGACATCAACAACCATGCTTCATCATTAGGTTAACTCTTCATTAATTGTTTAATGTGATAATTTCTAATAGGATAAATTTACTAGCTAAACTTTCACTAGAAGCAAGTAGCTTGGCAGATGAATTCATAAAAATAACAACATACAACATATATTATGAAAGCAGATTGTAAAAACTAACGAACGAGTAGTTTTGCAATGTTTATACCTACATAATTCCAACATACTTTTGTGTTCAATAATTAATTTTCTTTGTTGTACCTTGTACCAATCTCATCAACATTCTATAGACCATCACAAAGTCTCTCTAGACAAATGTTTAGTTGTTGTCATTACCAAATAGTGAATTACTCTTTGTCTATCTTTCCTTGTCATCTCATATCTCAAGTCACAACTGCTGTAATTGACGATGACGTCGCAAACCAGACAATATCCTGTGTCTTGTGCAAAACAGCCCCAGAAATGCCTAAAGCGTTTCTAGCTTTTAGCATAGTTAACTAAACTCCATCATCATCAAACAACATAACCACTAAACATCAATGTTCCTTGCTCGTTTCCTTTGCCTACAAAAACTAAGATTGGCGATAATGTCATCTCAAGTAGTTTGCTTTCATCCAACTCTAGGTAAAAGCAAATAAACATAAAACGGTGAAAACTGCGCTGCAAACCTAAAAGGTATACATATACAACATACATAATTGTAACACTCATTAAAAAATTTTAGTACGATCATGATCATCTTGTTCAACTGTTCATTTGTTGTAACAACGTGTATGAAGGAAGAAAACGACACAACATGGGATCAGCAAAAGTTTTTACCAACCACATCACATCACCATACCACTATCGAAGCCAGAGAAAAAGCATCGAAATACCAGGAGAGAGAAAAGAATAGCATCATCGCTGTTGATCGTGATCATCATTATCATCTCCACAGAGCAATTTTCTATTACGACGATCTGTGCCCATCTGCGTGTAACCAACAGAAGGAACCGTTGTTGAATGTATGTAGGAGAAACGTGCTTGCATGAATGAATGATAAAACAAGGTTCTGGAAAACCAGCTATTACTTCTAACAACTTAGCAAATGGAATATGATAGCAGTGGTGATGAAGACGAGTGTTTTATCTCATTACCAACCATTACATAATACATTAGTACACAACTTTAGTCTTCTCGAACAGAACAGTTTTATTCAAGCACGACAGAATGTATATATTTCTTCCTACTTTTCTTCAAAACTACATCAGTACATTCATACATCTACACGTACTGCATCAGTTCTCTGAAGAAATCACTGTGTGTGTGTGTACTAGGATCATACTCACGACACGTGTGTACTTGTGGAGATTTGTGTGTTTGAAGACTAACATGTGTATTGGCTTGCGGTTGTTGTTTGTGGTAAGACATTCCATCGTACAAAATGTACGTTATTTTGTAAAATGACAAAAAGTTCAGGGAATATCCACGAATCTCTCACTATGTTATGCGTTTTGTATTTTATATCTCATCATTTCATAAGTATCCAGTAATTTTGCTCATATGTACACAAAATGTGGTAATGACAGCCCATTTCCACTATTATACCTGTAGATTCCAGTGGTATCAAAATCGTCAGCCAACTCAACTTGTTTCCCTTTCTTCCAAATTCCAGTTTGTTACAAGCTTCGATAAATTTCTTGCGTGTTTTTGAAGAGTTTTGTATTTTGAAACCATATCACATCTTCAAGAGGATCAAAATCACATTCAGTTACTGATCATTTTTTATTATATTCTATGCTTGCGCACTACATACACAACTACTATATTTGGCTGCTTCTTTTTTGTTCCAATGCTGTTATTGTCATATTCCCTTAAGCTAATAGCTCAGTGTAAGATGAGACAGCAGTTTCCAGGAATTTGTCCATTGTCTTACTGAAAAGTATCACAATCAGCACGATTTCGAGAGACAATTTAAGTGTAATGATGCGAATACGAGATGGGTTGGGCACGATTGTTGTAAAGCTGTAAAAAAGAATGAGTGGTTGTCAAGAATTGTTTTGGTGATTGTATCGTCACATCCAAGTCCGGCTGTCCTACATAATTTGCATAATATTTGATATGTTACAACGATTCTTCAGCGTAATTTGGTCTTCACGAGCACATTTAGAAGTAAAATTGCGACCATTGTGCCAAGCCTTAGTTGCTTAAAAAACCTGGGGAAAATCATCTGGGGAAAATCATCTGGGGACAATTACCGTGCCCACACACTATTTTATTACATTTCGTGAAACTTTCCCTGCAGAAAGAACTTAGGCTGAGACTGTCTGTCGAGTATTTACAAGTGCACTGAGGAGGATTGAATGTTCTTTCAGTTTTCAATCTTATAGTCCATTTTTTCTTTTTCTCATTGTGTTTCGTAACGCTAAATGCACAGGAAACCTAGTTGTTTTATCACATCATCTTATACTATACATATATGTTAGCACAGTATATATAATTTTGTATGCAGTAACGAAGTAGACAATTTAACTGTATTGCATAAATACATAAAGATAAGATAAGCCAACATGAGGGATCTTTTGTATAAGCATAAGAACAAAGAGCCAGAACCATGTGTTTTTGAAAGACAACAGAAACCTCGCTCATACCATACCACTACCACAACCTGAGCTGGATTAACTTAAATCCAATCAGAGAGCATTTATCATAAAAACAGCAAAATCTTGTGCTTATACTTGGTGAGGAATTTTGGAACTGCTACTATCACTGGAAGTCTAGAGTATGGTAGCATCACCAGAAAAACTTTTCGGTTTTCGTAAATGTAGATGAGAAGCCACCACTCTGACTTTTCCGAGAAGTTATATTATATTATCTATCAGCGAAGTAGATTACATAAGAAGCGAAATACAAAAGGAAAGTCATAACAGAAAAGTGCAAAAAGGTAATGCGATAATGTAACGAATAACTACTGCGTATTTTGTATGACTGGCAGCAGTTTCCTTGCGGGAGTCTCGGAGTTTGTTGAAGGAAAAATAGCACATCATAAACTGGAAAGTTTTTTTTTCAGTAGTTGAGCGGAAAATAAGTTCTAAACTGTTGAAAATTGGTAAGATGGGAAATAAGACGATGAAGTAAGTCGTGGTAAGTACTCTCTTGGTCAACCCTCACATACATTGAAAAAGGTACGACTGGTACGACAAATAAATACGCAAAAATGTACTTAGTATACCTATGTATGTAGCCTGCAACCTTGTATTAGACGTCCTCTAAACCCACTTGACGCACTCCACAGAAGGGGCTTTCTTTTAGGAATATGTTTGTATCAACCCTAATGATAAAAATATCCTGTCACGGGCATAGTATTTTAGAGGAAAGAAAAGAATAAGGTCATATTCTATTTTACTTGCACTATTTTCGCTGTAGCGTACACTGGACACACATCATATCATAACCATTCAGTATCCAAAACGCTTCAAGTTTTCCTCTTCTTTTCTCTGAAGTCTGCAGGGGATAGAGAAAGGGGAAAATGTAAAATAAAGTACGAGTTGTATAATGAATAATGTACTAACTGTATAAAAATAGTGAAATGGTCGCCAACTTCCTTTCCAAGACAAGTCTGCCAATTTTCTTTTCGTCCCAAGTGTATAATATTGGAACAAGTTTGCCGATTCCTGCGGTTTGAACGAGGGACTGGGCACCTTCATCAAAAGTAAGAATTGACCACACAACGGTCACCATGAAAGAAAACCTTTCAATTTGTCAACTTGGAGCAAATAAGTCGTGCCCATTTCAGATGACGGTTTTTCAGACTCATGGGGACTGACGCTGTTTCATTGTGTTTCCAGATAGTATGCAGGATGGCGATGGTTTTTCTTGTTAGCAAATAAGCAAAGTACATAAATCAAACTTTATTGGAAGGGAGCATTTTCCATTTTCTAAAAGCAGTGGGCTAACACGAGAAAAATATTCAAAGATGGGAGGCGACGTTTGATCAAACAAGAACTTGCAAAAGTTGCGTTTGTGATAATAAAGAGAAAGGTAAGTATACTGATGATGACATGAGGCTGTTTGCCAAGTAAATTGCTTGATACACTAAAACGAATACCCAAAGCAAACAATTATTTTTACCCTGCAACATGTTTAAGCTTTGACTATTCAATGTGACAGAATGATTAAATAATCATTCATGAATAGATCATACTTCGGTAAACGTCAGTTGCATTCTGAGGTGAAATGTGATCCTTTCAATTTTTTAAATGGACTTGTCATTTGTCTACACTATACTCTACTTACTCTCTCGTAAATAGCAAATGTGATATATACACTCACTCAGTTCATCCATCTTTTATCTTTGACGGCTCGTAGTATCTTTTATCCATTGATTTTAGGAGGAATACTTTATACATAACTTACATATATGTATGTAACTTTTAGCGAGTACAAGAATAATACATGAAGGAGTAACATTCAATCAAGAACTGTACAGTACATACATATTTTGCAATGTTCGAACGAAAGTTCTAAAATTGACGTAATACATTTTGTAAGACCTAAAAATCTTGATATGCCGCCAGCCGTGTTAAAACTTTCTCCCCTTTTAATATTATAAATTTTGCAGGTAAATGTCATTCATGAGCTTGCAAAGAGTTTCTACATGATGTGAAATTCCGAACGTTGGGGGAAGGACAACAATATATATACACACATTTATGTATATCTTACCAAAATTTGTTTGTGAAGATTTGTTCCACTTATTTTTAAGGTTTACGCGAAAATATTTCATATTACAATGTGCTAAATTCTTGCCCATGACACTATATCCTACTTTACGAAAATGGTTTGAATAATATTCAGACAATATAGTGCATTTTATGTCTAATTGGTGCGATGGAGCGTGATTTGGGAACTAAACAAGCTGGGAAAAGTAAGAACACCGACGAGATTCCAATAAAATTAGACTTTATTTTAAAACAAATTTGTAAATTTTATTAACGTTTCAACCTAACGCATAACAGCAAATAATATAATCTAATTTGTAGTATGACTAAATATAAAACGAATTAATTATATATCGTAGTAATGTAACGTTGCATCACGAAGGACATTTTGATTGGCAGGTGCTTATGTTACATTCAAGGTTTCATATAGCTCACCAAATTTTGTTAAAGCAAAAGATTTGTGTAAATATTAATATTCATAAATGTAGGCAAACAACCTAAGATTAAATTCGATTACTGAATTAGCACGTGCGATTCAACCTTACATTTTTTCGACACAGTAACCTGTTACCATTATATACATGTAATAATGACTTCAAAATACAAAATTTTACACACATTTTGATCAACGAAGATGTGTATAAAGCATAAAATCACCATTTTAAGAATAAAATGTAAGAACCGAAGTTTGATTTCCTCTGACTAAAAGGAATGGGGGCATATCTTTGGTAATTGTTTCCAACCATGCCATATACAAAGGTGCTGACACTGTACCCTTTCTTGGAACGGGAAGAGTCCTATAAAATTTGGCAAAAATTACAAAGTTAAAATTTGCAATCATAGTCATTAGAAAGAGTCACATGGCATATTTTCACTTACATCACAATCAAATTGGAATTGGCTGAGTGCTCCAATAAAAGCTCTCTAAGCCGCATGTGACGATTCGTTTTCTCTTTCATTGCAGTAAGCTCAGCACTTCCTATGACAGTTTCAGGATTATCTGTAAGCATTAAGATTGATGTTAGAGTCTAAGAATCATGGCTTTTATAATCATGCTTTTTCTTAGCCACTGGGGCATTGTGAGAATCTCAGCAATCCCTTGCCAAGTCGGTATGCAATAGGCGTATAATGAAATTAACAGTAGAGGTATACGATAACTTTATGCAGAGTTTTAAGTGATCATTAGCCAAGCGTAAAATATTCTACTTATTGTGCTAATTAAATTAAACTCATAAAACTTGAAGATGTCGCGTGGAACTTGATTAAATTGTTCAAATAAATTTGAAACTCCCCTATAATTAGCGAGTGAAGCATCCATGAAAGATTAAAAAATTGAAGGGAATAAATTTTCTTACCACTGTCTTCAGGATCTCCTTTGAAGTCCTTAATGATTCCATCAAAGTAAGTTCTAGTTGTGTTCTCCGCACGTTTTGTTATATCAGGAATAAGTTTCAAGTCAGAATAGTCAATCCTGAACTTTGCCAACAATGCAGCCATTCCACACAACTCTTGTTCCATCTCGTCCTTCTTGTTAGCTAGTGCGAAAACTCGAAGTTTGCAAGAAGCCCAGTTTTTCCTCGAGCTGACAATGTACGGCAAGAGTAATGTTAAACCTCCGTCATCATACAACCACCAAACATCAATGTTTCCTTGTTCCTGCTTCATGTTGAAAAGAGATAGACTGGCGATAACATCCTTTTGATGTTCGGAACCGTCAGAACCTCTGTAGATACCGGTAGTATCAAGATCGTTGGCAGACTTGTTCCGTTTCCTTCCAAAATTCAGTGCACTATCATTCTCGACTTCCTTCCTCTGTGGCTGGGGTGTCCTAAACTCGGCGACTACATCAGGATCACAATCCACCTCTTGATTGTTGCCGTAGCCTATGCTATTCACGGAGTTGGTCTTGGCCAAAGCACCTCCCGCCTGTTCATTTACTACCTCAATACTTCCAGATCCGTCTAAATGAGAGCTATTCAAGCCCCCTTTCACGCGTAAAATAGCAATTGCCATGTAGTTATCCAAAGCTTCATGTAAAACGGTAAAGTACTCTTGAATATCTTCTCTTGGACAAGTTTGCCAATTATCCTTGTATCCCATGAGTAAAGTGTTTGGAGCAAGTTTTCCAATTCCTGTTGCTTGTATGAGCGCTTGGGCACCTTCTTCGTAGGTGCAATTGTCGACCATTACATAAAAAGCTTTTACATTTCGCTGCTGAAGCCATTCGTATCCATTTTGAATGATCGCTTTTCGGGTTCTAGGGGCTTGACGTTCTTTTTTGATATGACCACATATTAACAAAGAGTGCTTCTTGGTAAGTAAGTATGCAAAATCTACCAACGCAGCTCGGTGAGAAGGTGTTCCAGTAAGACATAATATTTGTGGACGGTAATTTTTCACGTGTTCTTTCGTAGCTGCCAACTTATCCAAAGCTTGCAATGCATCACTATAATGTTGTGCTTGAGTTGATGTTCCCCAGTTCAAATCTAATATATAAAGTATACAAAAATATAAAGTGAGCCTCTTACAAAACTTTTTTATTTTTTCCACCACATCATCCATCAGTTGCGCTTTCACAAAACCTCTTGATAAGAGAATTGTGGAGAGATCCATTGTTTTATAACTCAATTTTAGTAGCCAATATTCACCAGCATTTTTTTTCAGGAAAGTTTTTTTGGTAGTAGTGTACATACCTGGCTTTCTGTAGATCACTCCAGCGAAAAGTGCAATGACGCAACCAAAGGAAATTAATGCTGTTACCCAGCTCATTAAAAACATCACAACGACGCATAAAATTGCTCCAATCAGACTCAACCATGTGTTGTAATACTGTTAAATACATTGACAAAACCAATTATTTTAAAACTGCTTGTTATGCAAGGAGCGTTATAGCCAAAAAAAAGTTTTTCTTTGAATTTCTTCAAAACAAAAAGTACTTTTGTTGTGAAGCACACACTGCTAACAAGCAAACTTTTCAACATAATCTTTATCTATAGGAAGTATGAATATACGCCATGTTTTACAAAATTCCACTGATTATAAACTCGTTATATGCAGAAATAACAAGTTTTGATAATCATCATCATAGTCATCGATGAGGGAAAATAAGATGCACATATCATTACCTTTAAATTGTGAATAGGTAAAACCTTTTATTTTAAAAACAATTGTGTATTGCTTTTATACCTTGAATGTAGGTCGCCATCCTAAAGGTTTAACCAGGGCAGCATGGAAGGTACAAAAGTTGAGAAGTGCGTAGGTAGCCATAAAAAAGTTGGATATAAGAGGAGCAATAGCGTTCAAGTCGGCTGCGGTATGGTTTAATTTCAATGGAGCACAATACAGTTGAAGATCCCGAGAGTTTCAAAGAAAAAGAGAGAAAAAATGTCATTATGAATAAAACGATCATTTAACGATTCTCTAACAATTTGAGCATGCAATATTTTTATATGTACATTTCCGAAATTGAAAAAAAACTAGGAACATTGTGTGTATTTTTAAGAGCTCTTTTGCTTTTATATCCTTGTGTTCCATAATCGTAAATTGAGCGCTTTGAAATCACAACTTTTTTGTTCTGAAATTGGATCCATTACTTAAGGTAAGGTACGGTAAAATATCAGAGAATTCCGGAAATTTGCAACGTTACCAGGTTTAGAAATAGTTTCATTTTGGGATGGCTTATTGAATAATATTTTGCTGGTAGAGCTACCACAATAATTGCCCAGCATATTATGTTATCTAGATAACTGTGTTTCTTTTCATGAGCTTCAGTTCAGAGTGAAAGCATGAAAGAGACACTGATACTAAACCATTTTTATAGTCTCCGTTTTTGAAGCGGAACCATTATCTTTCCCTAACTATCTTTTTCCTGTCAATTCCATTTATTCTTATTTTGACAGCGTTATTGGATGTACTACAAAGAACACAATGAATGGTAGTATTATTTATTGAAGTGGTAGTAAAAAGAGAAATGTGTCCATATATCACAAGCTTTGGGTTTTTTGAGCGTTATTATTTCTGACTCTGACTGTGAATTCTGATGATGCTACAAACTTGTAGGAATATAACAGAACTGGAAAAAGTTCTACATCTAGTTCGATCGTAAAGAAAGGTAAGTACAATCATATCAAATGTAATGTTTATGGCTATAAATAACAGGTTACAGAGGACGACATAAAACTGGAAATTCCTTTTATAATTTTGGAGTGTAGCCACAAAATGTTATTGAAAGCATCCATTCAAAATGCTGTATCCTATTTTTGTATCAAATCATAAAAAATAATACTTCGCTGTTGACTTTTTCTATTACATCTAATTCAAACATCGATCACATCCTTTTGTATTATTTTAAATTTAAACATTTACCTGTCATACTTTCTTCAAAGTCGAAATGAAATTGTAAACAAAATATAGATCTAAGTTTTATTTGATTTTACAAACTGATTATACTTTTAGTGTTACCTGTCGAATTCGTTGAATAGTTCATCTATTCTAGTTCATTTTATATTTCAGTTACATGAGCATTAACAAGAGTTGTTAAAAGTAAATACTATTGCCTACCGTACACTGTATACATTTGTCGTTAAAAGTTGCTGCAAATGCATATCAACAAAAAAACTTGAAATAGATTGTCGATTGTCATTATCTAGTGTAGTCGTGCGATATTGCCGTTTCATACATTTAGTTATAACTTTTCTGAGACGACGCCAGAAATGCCAGTACAATTCTACAAATTCATGAACCAGCACAAGACATACGAGGCTGTAAATTTTGCAATGTACATACCTATCAGAATGAATATAAGGGCAATGACGAATCCAGCGGCATATGACCAATAGGGGTCATCTGACTTTCCATATCCGACTCCACATTTGGTCAAGTACGGGTATACTTTATCCTTGCACAAAGCTTGAAACGTTTTCGGACCAGAAACCAGGCATGATAGGGCAGAGGATAGCGTGGCTGCGAAGCATCCAGCGTAGATAATTGGTCCAAACGCAGACATTAATCCCATAACCTAGATAGTATATAGTAATAGTACAAACACTGAATGTCTGGACAACTCATATAATTTTTTCGAGCAAATTCAAAAACTGCATACTGTGCCCAAACTGTCCACTGCTACGCGATTTACTGAGGGAAGGGCAAACAAAAACATAACGTTTTGCAATGATCATAAACCGAAATGTACGATGCAATTGTAAATGGAAAAACGGGGGCTTCCTGCAAACGGAAATTTTCGGGTTACTGGAACCAAAATGGACATTGACTTCTCACAGTGAGGTGAGTCGGTTACTTACTCTTTCTTGTAGGATATAGAAACATTACAACGATTGCAGTGATAGTAATAGTATGGCTGAGTGCTACCACTGAGAGCACATTTGTTAAGCACGTGGAATCGTGACTGGGGTACAAATTGTTTCCAATTTCCCCTCCTGATTTTTTAAAACTTGCAAATACTTGAGATGTAAACCTTAAGTATGTGAATGTTACATATAAGATGAGAACGCCGGCATATGAAGAAATAATTTTACCTGAAAATCATTGTACAAACCCCATTTACAATCTTTCCCAGTGCAGTTGGCAAATGACCAGTCATCTATTTCCGTTACGTTCCCAGTCGCTTCGCGAAGGGTACCAGTACCAGCGAGAATGGCGAACAAGGCGTATGATCCAGATGTTATAAAAATTGCCAATAATGTTCCTTTGGGAATCGCATCTCCAGGGTCCTACAAACACACGAAACAGAATGGTAGAATATAGGATGAGGGACCCAGAGTGAAAAGTTAATGCATGAATGAACCCAAGAACTCCTTGGACTAAACTAGAGTTCCTATACTGTCTACGCACAATCATTCCATTTTTTTCTGAATATCTTGGATTTCTCGAGAAATCCAGTTCCCTTACACTTCTTCTCACTTAGGAATAATGATTGCGCGAAGTATATTAGCCCGTAAACCAGACACAAACAACTTATAATAATACTGCATGGACATCCACAAGGTTTTTGAATGAGTCTTCATGAATGAATTCATATAAGAACAACGATTACTTTTAAATCCCCTGAGATACTGGCCCCAGCTTGGATTCCAGCCACTGCTGGAAAGAAAATGGAAAATATAGAAAAGAAGTCTTGTTGAACTCCATCGCTGACTCGATAGCCTGGTCCCAAATTCTCCATCAGCAAGGTTCCTGTAAAAGAAATGAGCAAATAGTGAAGGTGAAAAATTCTTTCTTTATCTCACCCAAAATGATGATGAGAATGAGATGTTAGTCACTAGTCATAGTCCCATTATTTGACTTTTACTGAAAAGGACGGACTGAACTATACGGAATAATCTTTTGGAACAGTAAACACATACCATTCAATCCTATCCATCCTCTGGAAAAGTCAACATCGTTTTGAGGTCCAATAAAAGCTCCAATCAAGAAGTCAGCCATTGCCACCAGCAAAATAACGAGGAGACCCACTTGTGCCTGAAAACATAAATGGATTAGATAAGCAGGAAATTCTCTTTTGCTCTATTGACTGCTCATTGTGATTACTAGGTTCTACAATATAAATTTTTCGTGTGTTCATTACAATTTGCTCTGCCGGTGAAATTGCCCCACAATCATCAATTTAAAAATTTGATTTACGACCAAATTAATTTTGAGCCACAATCGTTTATATGAAGCGTGCACAGGGCAGTACACATATGTCATGTCATGCATTCATGAGAAGTAGAGAATTACAATCATTTACACAAAAATCAATGAAATATGCACAATTATAAAAATTAAAAGGTGATCTTCCATTCGATAGACTCTATGCTTTCCAATTCTAACCAGGCTGGATGAAAAGTCAACATGGTAATTAACAAGCCTGCCTTGCAGGAAATATATAGTGGACAACGGAGATTTGTGTATGGCTTTACAAAGAGGATATGTGAACGCTTTCATGGACTAACCCAAGCTTCCTGCTATATTTTCTGCTCATAGTGACAATGCGGGAATTAATGTACTCTTAATTAATGTCTACGCCAAAATAGGCACATAGTGAGCATGTATTAGTTGTTCTAATACCCTTATATATATGTTATATTGCAATATTGGGTTGATCTTTAGTATATAATGGTCAGACTCTATAACCAAACTAAACTGAGCCTATAATATTCTAATGTTTCTACCGTGAGCACAGCAAGAGTGACAGTAACGCGTATTCATCATTGAAATTACTAGTTTGTAATAGTCGTCTGTTCTCTACTTCCCTTTCATGGATATCGACCTGCAAGAAATTTGGTACACGGGGAAAACATGGTTTACTGTCGTAGTTAAACTATCAATATTTGAAACATGTTATGCTACAAGGCTATATCTTTTGAAAATTGACATATTCTGCGAATATGTATACATGCTACTTTAAGAGTTCTAGGATGAAGTGAAAAATGTACCATTTCATTATTCTAACTATAATAATACTCTACAGTTTAAAAAAAACATTAAGTTACTTATTCACATCACTCATAATGTTTTCACAATACATCATATTTTGTATTGGACACTTGGACAGAAGCCGATTCCAGTTGCCAGTCCTAACAAGGTACATAACACAATATGCGAATCAGAATCATGGTATCGGGAAAAGTGCGAATATTGTTAACAAAGAGCTCAACAGGACAGTAAAGGATCGTACAGAGAAAGCTGGTAAAATATACAGAGTAATCCTAAAACAATGGAGATTACTGTGTTGCTTTGTTATGTATCTTGCATGAGCTTAATTCTTTTGCAGATTAATGTTTACATGCCTATTAACATGCATACCTATAACAGTTCTACGAACATAACTACACATACATATAACTTATATGTTTTAGAACTCATAGACTCAACAAACCAATAATCTCGGAATCGCTTTCTCTTGCCTAATACATAATACACATCGTATAAGCCTACATGTAGGCATGTACATCATCTATGTACTCTTTCCATTATTTCCGTTAGGAAAATTACTTTTTAGCTAAAATTCTCTCTTTCAATTAGCTTTTATAAGCTTTATTACAACATATGTAATGAATGTAAGAGATTTTTGTAATTGTATAGCAGTGTGGATACTACTCATTCCATACCTACTCACTCATCATGCCCAAATTCCTATTCAGTTCGATCTCTTGCTCCGGTTGACTAAATAAAGGATTAGCATTTTCCAACTCGAAGGAAACGAAACTCTTCTGTGTTTGACTTTGGTTGGCATGCTCCTTTATATTACATGATGATGTGGAGAAGTAAAATGGTAAAATACAGTAATTCACTCCTTCTGTTTTACCGTTAAATGTGTACATAATGCATGCCTTACTCTTACTCCTGACTTGACTCCTTCTCCAATTTTCATCAGGTAGATAGAAGCATGATGAGATGAACAAAGCAATCATGAAAATACTCTGCCTTGTTTTGTGTTATTTACAAAACTATACAAAAACACATTCCTATGCACATACTACTTACAGATGACTAAAGACTAAAAGTCGCAAGTTCTTCTTTGGTTTGGATTTAATTTCCTCAGCTTTTATACTACCTGACTATCCTATGTGCAATCTGAGAGGAGAGAAGAGCCAGCAAGAGAGAGAGAGAGGCTTTATCTTTTCGGTCCCATGTATATTAAACGGTTGCATTAAACTTGCCAACAATCAACAATCTGATGGTGATAAATAAAAGAAGCTGGAAGAGTAAAGCTATGCTTTTCAAAAGCAATCTTCTTGAGCGTCTCTTGTAGGTTTTGACTTTGGTATACTTATTTACATTTACTTTCAAACATTTTCATTGAATAAAGAGAGAGAGAGTGAGGCACAGAGAAGAAAGAAATGAAAGGGGGATTGTGAAGTAATGAAAGTGCTGAACATTACAATTACAAATCAATGAACAAAGAACTTGGCTGTAAATACACTGAATAAATTTTGGAATAATGAATTCATCAGTCTTCTTGTGCTTCTCTGCTCTCTTCCAACAAATGACACAAACAGAATTGAAACGATGGTTTGAGAGTTGGAAGCTAGCACAAAATTCATAAGATGAGTGCGAATGCGAATGTTGTGCAAAATATCTAATGATGATGTGCCCATAGTTTGTTTTCTTTGTAGTTCGCATTAAACTAGCTGAATTTTATCTTTAGACTTGTTAGACAGTGAATAGTATGAAGGCTATAATCCCAGGAGTACTCAACTTTATAATTTTATTTACGAATAAACTGGCATGAAGCCGAAAATGTTATACTGTGTCAAGTTGTCAAATGGACATTTCAAAGTGTCATGAAGGATATTATTATGTTATCGATTCAATTTTTGAGATGAAATATACAGCAAAACGAACTGAATGATATTGGATTACCCCCAAAACGGGGTCCTTATGATTTTAAATTTGAGATCTTTGCATATAAAGCCATTGCACAAAATTATCACGAGAAAATCTTAAGTTTGCAGCATGACCTGGGGAACTTGAGACAGATTCGATTTTCAGTACATACGTATCCATTAAAATACACGGCATTACATTATAAGTCTCGACGTGTTTTGTAGCTGTTCAATGCAGGTATAAACCCGAATTGAAATATATGTTTTTCAATATATTCGTAAAAACATTTAAAAAGTTAATGTAAATGTAACTAGATTTTAGCCAGAGACGTGAAAAGCACGACTACTTATTTTAAAGTTCTGCTAATGATTTAGCTTACCTTCGCTTCCCATTCCATCCCAATAACTATAACAGATTGAAGGACAACAATGGCAATACAACTAATGATCCTGTTATCATTTCGTCCACCGTCCACAATTTGTAGGCCATTTGAGCTGAGCAATGAGATCATTGACTCTGAAAACCCTACAGTATTTAACGCTGCCATCCCGGCGTTCGCAAAACTGAAAACGACACCAATCGCTCCGCCCCATTCTGGTCCAAGGGACCTTGAGATCATGTAGTAAATTCCACCTGAATATAAATTAAAAGCATTATTCCCACTCTTCCCCTTCTTACTGTTTCTTTGATTATGATTCTTTCAAGATAAACATTATAAGCCACATGAATTAATGTGGCACATTAATTTCCTTCTGTTTTAATACTAGGAAAATATACACACAAAAATATCCCTTTTCTGCAAAATATTATTAGAAACATCACATTACCTCCTTTCATTTCTCCGTTTGTGCTGACAGCCGACATAGACAGAGTAGTGATGGTAGTTACAACGGTTGAAATTGCAATGATTATCAATGATTGAACTGGGTGTAAAGAAACATATAAAGCATTTCATTTGATATTACATGGTTCGTTGAGTCATGGAATCATGGATCAAGCTAAGCATTACATCAACAGATTGAACTCATGATTCCGAGTTTCGAGAAACGGAGAGAAGTGTAAGTAGAAATGAAACGGTGAAAACACCATTAATACTAAAAGGGTAGTCTTATGTAACTCACCAATTCCAGCATGAGCAACCATCCATGAAACTCTGAGAAACAACATGACTCCCCAAATATTGAGGAGACATCTTACAAGGCAACCCTCCAACCATCCGAATTTCACGGAGGTAGAAGGCTGGTTCTCTTCTCCGTTTGCATCGTCTCCCTAAAGAAGGCACAACATGTAAAAATTAAAATACGCGTTATTTCTCTCTTACTTTGTTCATGCAACCATGATAGTAGGATAAACTACATTATTCATTGTGTATGTAAATTTTCAAAGGCTTAAAGTTTAACAAGAATGAAAAATTGTATAAACCTTTCGGGGACTTCGGAATCTTGCTTCATGAAGCTCATCAATGGTAGGTCGTTGCTGAGCATTAAATGACATCATATGCCTGTAATTATCCATTTTGGGCAAGGCATCATGCGTATACTGATGCAAACTTTTCCCATACAATCCAACCGTCGAATTTGTTTGTGCAAAATCTTCAATATCAGGTAGATTAGAGCTCTTTCGTCTCCCCAAAATTCCAGCAAGTGAGAATTTTCTCACGACCGGAGGAGGGCCAGAATTATTTCCGCTACTAGCCATGTTTGTATTCACTACGCCAGCACTTTGCTTCCTATTAAAATTATTGGTCACTCGACCGATTAAATTAATTTTCGAGTTGGACCTTTCGCGTCCTTTGCCACTAACTAATTCACTATTGTCCTCTGCTGACGATGTTGGTGATGCGGGAATGGTTTCTAGCGGGTAAGATGTAATGTAAGGGAGCGTCTCTTCGCTCTCCTCTTCCTCGATGGTGTGGTGTATTTGATCTGTGTGACAACCAGCGACTATTGAATTGATACGGTTCACACGAAATCGGTATGTGTCTGGTGACTTGGAATCGTTGAGATCACCTACTCCATCGACACTACTATTACTGTTCATCTAACACATTAAACAAAAATATTATTATGTTAACGAACGTTTTTCCAGCCATTTTTTAATTTCGATAATTTTGCTCGTAGAACGAAAAATTCACAAACTCATTACCTCACACTACTACGTATTTAAAATTTTAAATAAATTAAGTAAGACATAATTTAATGGTGTTAATGGTATTTGAAAGGTGCTAAACAATGAAACCTGTATGCAGCGGTTGGATTATGGAACTTGGTGTTCCCCGTATGTGCCTTGACTTATTACTGATTGCGGATTTATGAACAAAGCGTAAATACCTATAAAAATCAATACTCTTTAGTGCTCCCAAAAAGGTGTGGATGTGATCAAATGATCATATTATGTAGGTACCAAACTCTGCTTTTAGTTCCAAAACATGCCTTTTTAGTATGTTTTATGCGTGTATATAACATGTATACCATGTAATTTGTAATTGAAAATTTTGGAACCTCCACACATGTGTATGAATGTAATCTATTTGCACGTGAAGTAAATACGAAATAGCTTAAAGGCAACGTAAGTCACTGCTGAAAAAAAGATCATTATAAATGAGCTAATTATCACAATCATAAAAGCTAGTCATTTAGAAAAGATAACCAACAACAGAAACTTACCAAGTATGAGTAGGATAATAGTATATAAGCGTATCTAGATTTTATTATCGGTCATATTATTTGTATGACTAATTTTGTAAAATGGGCAATATTGCCAATGTTATCAAAAATCATATCATTTCCTTTGATTTTCAAGATGACAAATCGGCAACCTCTTAATGTAAGCAGTATTTTGGTAGGTTTTATGAATCATATGAAAAATCTAGGTAAATGTTACGCGAGGAATATGTTGTGATGATTAGTTTTTCTTTTCTTTCATATCGGCAATTTACTTTTGTTCGAAAGTAACACGATTTTTTTATGTATGACATTTACAGCTAAGCTTGTCATTTAAATAAGAATGGATTTTCAGATCTAAAGAACTTTTTCATATTGGTTTAGATTTTTCGGCTTTTTTATAGCAGTGTGATAGGTAAATTATCAATACATAATATAATATTGACACGTCGCGATGCAATATAGATTGTATTGTGACGTCAGTATAATGTTTTGTTTTCTATTCATTCAGATCTTAATTATTCTTCGCACGTTAATTCTTATGATAATTTTGTTGACTCTGCTGCTTAGTTTTTTTGCTTTTTGTATTCTTTTGAAAATGTTCACCATGCAGTTTTGAAGTAAATACTTGAGCTATGAATTTAACTGGTTTCATTTTTTACTGGATGGAAATGTACTTTATGGTATGATCTGTTATTTATCAGATAGATCAGGAATCAGATCAGGACCAATGTCAATATCAATAGTTCAGGGTAACAGAAAAGGCAGTACAGTACGAAGAACAACTAATTGTAAGAGATTGATTGAGATTGATTGATTGAGAGGTTTTATTTAACTTGTTATCTGATTCAGGTGCTACAATAATGCACTTGCTATCAACACAAAAACAACATAGCTAACTAATCATTTTTCATTCCAATTAACAAAGAACCTTATAGTAAAGCCAAGTAATTTAGACATAAATTACAGAAACACATCAACTCTATTTTCAATTCTAAAGAAAACCCACAATATGTTTTTAATTAACAGATCTGTTTGTATGTAATTCGGTTATTGGTGCTAATTAATACAGTTTGAATTATATTTTATTGTTGATTATTGGATGCATGATAATATGGAGTTCCAAAGAAATATAATAGCTAAGCTTCCTGATTTATTATTAAATAGATCTGATAGATGTGAAGGTCGTCTTAGGTGTCATGTGCTAATCAATGGTTTATAAAAATGATCCACTTACTGACGAGAATCAGAATTGAAAGACAAACCAAGAAATATTAAGATATAATTTTAGTCATTTATGTTTCAAGTGTTAATTAACTGTCAGACCAGACATGACATGTGCTTCTACATATTTCCATGAACTTCCACGTGTTTGCTGTTATGAAAGTTACAGAATAGTAGTAGAAGGTAGAATATTGAACAGGTCACTTTAAATAAATGCGTAAAACATAAAAACAGAACTCGATGTGGTTTTCAATCTCAAGATAAAATTCTAAATTGTGAACTCGAGAGTTATTGTGAATTATACTAGCAAGAATGTATGATTATGATAGAATATTTTTTGAAAAATCTTTTAATACATAGACCGAGACCACCTTGAATTGCTCAGTTATCTAAATATTTTTGAACGCTTACCTTATTGTTAACCCGAATGGAGTCCATGGTTTAATTAGAAATTGGAGGGAATCCCTTTTCGTAACAAATGCAGTCACACGAAATTTTGCAATGACAATAAAAAATAAAAAATAAATCAGTTAAAACAAATTTACAAAAACAGCATGCATACACATTTGCTGTGCTATCGTTAAACTATCGTAATCGTAGTTTAGAAAATATTAAAAAGATGTTGGCACATTTAAAAAAAACTAAAATCAAATATGGCAGTTGGCTAAGCTTGCTCCAAAAATGATAAGTTCAGAGGAGCAAGGAAAATGTTATGACGAGTCAATTAGTCCTCTTGGCTTTATCTATGCTGTCGTAAATCGTGTAGCCTATATCGCATATCTTCACAAATACAATGTGGCACTTAATGTGTGAGTTTGATGCGACAGTTGCGGACATACTGTGAGATTTTGGTAGCCAGCTAGATAGATCACAGCTCATTAGCTTATTGGGTCGTTGAGTTCCTTGAACATGGCCATTGACATTGGAAAATAAATTGTTTCTCATGCAAAGTATTTTGTCAAAAATCAAAATATTTTCATTGAAACGAAATCGTCATCTTTGGAAGCGGTAATATACATGCTTATTTATATGATAACATTTTTATACATGAAGTAAACATATGAAATAGTTGTAAAGTTTTAAGATTTAGAAAGGTAATCCCTCTTATCTTCTAGTAATGTGGAACATGTATATTTTATTTATTGTCATTAGCATTAATATCTCTAAATTATCCATTGAAAAG
Organism: Entomobrya multifasciata; assembly: GCA_034693345.1. Taxonomy (NCBI): domain Eukaryota; kingdom Metazoa; phylum Arthropoda; class Collembola; order Entomobryomorpha; family Entomobryidae; genus Entomobrya; species Entomobrya multifasciata. The sequence goes on along the minus strand of JAQFXM010000474.1, from coordinate 27,725 downwards.
ATCTTGAGAATTTTATTTTATTTTACTTATGAGTTTTCCAATGAATATGAAAAAATGTCCTAATGAAGATATTCAAAATCAATTTTTAAGGAGACCGTAGAAATTACTAGCAATAATGCTACTTGTCTTTCATAAGCCCAAAAGCAAACAATTTACGCTGAGACATTTATGCGGCTGTCATTATGAATGAATTAAATAAAAAAAGTACTGTTTTCACCTTGAAGGTATTGTATTTTCGTAGTGATCGCATGTTTTTATTAAGTTTTCAGGTATTATTGCAAGACATTGAATATACACATGGGAGTTGATGGGCGCAGCGACAGGGTTAAAAGTTACACGCTTTTCAAAGTCATTTTTTAAAAGATTTGTTATAACTATAATACGTATCATCATTAATAATTTAACTGCTAACTTATTTAATCTAAAATTCTAACAATACGAGAGTAGTATGACTTAATTAAAAATTATAACTAACTAATTTACTGTACGACACGTAAGCATTTAAGTGATACATTGTAATAAGCATTGTTGCCTTACTAAAAATATCTATTCTTTTTTGCACAATTCAACCTTTTATTTTTTTGCTGAGTATATTATTTTTGAAAATTACATTTACCAACTTTTATTTCCTACTTCACTAATTGTTATTGAAATGCAAAGACTTGACAAATTCACAAATATATTGTGCTAGTCTGCAACGCATGTACAAGTAAAGAAGAGATAACAAATTAACAATGCGTTTTTTATACGAGTTAGATACTGATTGCTACAAATAGTTTTTTAAATGTTAATATATTTTTTTAGCTATATTTCTTTTTTGTTGTGACATCATAGATCAAAATGTACGATGATACCACGGTCCACGTCTTTTTTTTAATGCTTTCCTTAAATATTTAAGAGAAGAAAAAGAGAAATTCAGCCTATCAAATACCCAAGCAGCAAAAGCTATTATGAATATTATACACGTATTTGGTACCTGTTTTAAATTTCCAAATCAAGTTTTTAAAAATTTCATAGAGTTAAATTTAGGCATAAAGGATATAGTTTCTTTAAAAGTTTTACTTTTTAATTATGGAAGTCCTAACATTATTTGTACAGAGTAGAAAGTTAAGGAAGGTGTTTAAGTTTAATTACTCAAACTTGGTAAATTATGTAAAAATTTACAATCAACAGATTTATAACGATTGCTTTGTAAATTACCATTTATTGCAAGTACATCAACTACTTTCGCAAGACATAAATGTTTAGCAATTCGTTAAAAAGTTTGTTTAAAATGCAAACCTAATCATTGTTGATACATTTAAAAACTGTTCTGTACGCTGTGAAATTTTATTTTCATAAAGGGATAAGGGATAATCAACTCTTAAATATCCTGAGACTATTAAAGTTATAGACCACGTCTTGAAGAGCCTCAACAAAAAAAACAAGTTTTGCTTAAGGACTAATTGTCCGCTATACTTAAATAGTGTTAGGCGAAGTGGTCACATCGACATTCTATGAATATTTATATTTTTGCGGCAATTTAAAATAGGCACTGTGCTTATCTTGTACCTCTCATATGAACTATATTATTCATTTATACAGAACTTACATTATTATGAAATATGTATATTCGTTTCAATGAAAAGTATAAAAAAGTTCGATTGCGTTGACTAATGACTATTAAGTAGTGATTTCAAATAACATAATTTACGCATAAAATGCTCATCACTTATGTATATAGTACACGTAATTTAAATCTAAATCTATGCTTAAAGTTAATTCTTGTAATATTTACAGTATGTATGGTACACAGATTTACAACGCCATTTTCAAGTAGTTTTCTTATATAAATATAATAATTTAATAATAATAAAGTACTAAACTAAAGAAGATAATCAGCCGTAGGGAAGGTTCGACTGAAAGATTTCATTCGGATGACTGTGCTGGCTGGCACTAAGTTCACCTCCATTCTTTTTACCACATTGCTGCAATGCAAAAAGGAATAATTCATACATTAATTCAAGAACAGAGATGATAAAAAATGTGTTATTTGGTTCATTAATATTTAATGCGCTTTACCTCTTGTCTTCTTTGCCATATCTGCATGGCTTGCTTATACTTCTGGAACTCATGACACCACTCAGCGTACACTTTCTGGAAGTCTGACGCTTGTGTGGGTGCAGAACATTTTTGAATTTCTACTGTTACGTTATATGAACATAACGTTAGGGACATGTCTTTTTCTTCGAATCGCAACTGCCATTGTCCAGCATCAGTCTCACTAACACTAAGGATAATCAAGCCCCTATCTGCGGTTAGGACGTGCTTCTCCGAACTATAAAGGAAATAATATTCACATATATATTTGCTTAATTAAGCGCATTACACATTATTGGATTATAATTACTCGACTAATACTAATTGATGATATGTTTCAGCTTGACTGAGCAAGAATACCGTACCTGTATTTAATTGCTTGTGGTTGATTATTATTAGGATTATTTTGACTTGACGAGGGGATGTGATACCACTTGTATGGTTGCGAAACAAAAGAGGACGAAGTGTGACCTGGCAGGGAAACGGAACACTGTAAATGTAAGCTCTGGCCCCAATTAGCAACGACTCGCTTTTGCTGCGAGCAGCGTCGGCAATTACAAACGGCTCCATTGCCACCAACGCTTTGAAGCAGTCTATATACGTAGGAGGAAGAGAAATAAGAGTGAAATGTTAAAGCTTGATGAACCTCATTAAAAATACATCAAAGTGAATGAAAGGTTGTATGTATTTATTTAGCTTTGTACTTACCCAGGGGCATAAGGTTTACATATCCCCTCTTTGGTGTCCCAACCACAGTATGGGTCACGGACACATCGGACGCAGTTGTCGTATCTTGCACGGCATGGATTTACACCAATCTGCCTAACCCGGTAGTCAGATCCTACGTATATTGACTTGAACTGCAAGAAGGAGGAAAGAGCACGTCATAAATATTAATGCTAGTTACAAATACTTCGCCTGGTTGACCGATTTCGACTTAGGTTATAGAACAAAATGGGAATACAAACTTACAGCAGGTGAGATCTCCATAGCCCTAATCGGCTCGGGATATGTGCCTTCCAAAATGTCTACCAGTTCGGATCTACTTTCTCCCTCTTCATCTCTCCATTGTACTATCTTGTAAATTTTCCCTTCATCTGTTGATATCAAAATGTGTGTCGCATACTTAGCACCAATTTTCCCGAAAAGTAGTTTTGATATAAAAACAAGTATACACGTTTTGTTTTAAAACTTACGACTTCCAACAAAGTACACCGCATAGAAATCTGAACCTCCAATTTGCCTGGATAGCGGTATAGGAACCTTTTCTACAACAAGATGGGTAAACGTGAGATCTTGCATGTAGAAAATTGGTTTCCCAGTGTCATGGGACACAGCTTCGTCCATAAGGGGATGAGAACGGATAAAGTTCAATACATTGTCTGAAAATACAAGTACACAATAAAGTTAAAACTTTTCTTGCACATTCTCCTGCATAGCATACAATATACAGAGCATTATGTCATTATTAATTTTGCACGAAGCATACTTTTCCTAAGCAAAAACAATTTTACCTGGAAGGGTCTGGGTGTCGTTGACACATTCTCCTGGTCTGGGTTCTGGAACTTTGGAAGAGAGCACTGGAAGCCAGGCAGAACTTGAGGTAGCCTGCTCCTTGAACTTCCCTCTGAAAGCATCTTGGATCGAATCCAAAGTGAAAACACACAAAGCAGACCCATGGAATCCAGAACCGACGGTAGTGAAAATTGCATAAAATCGACTGTCATCTCCGGGTACTCTATAGATAGACTCTGTGTATGGAAAACACCGAGGGAGAGAGAATAAAAGTGTCACAAATGATTAATTGCTATCATCATGGCCTATTAACAGAGTCTGTAAAATGTAGAGCAAAATACTTTTGCTCTATTTAACATTTTTCTTCCTTCACAATATGCTAAGTGCCACTTACGGATTTCGTTGAAGTAGAATGGATAATCCCCAGGAATGGAACAATTAAGACGTGCTTTTAAATACGTGGCCCAGTTGTTAACGAGGATGTTCTTCCCTCCGGTGTCCCTTTTACACACTCTTGCAACTCGTGAGTATATATTCTTGCCACAGTTCATGTATTCCACGGCTGGCTCTCGGAAAAAGAAGTAGACATATTCTCCGATGTCGTAAGATCCCACGAAATTGGGTTCTGGGGAAGGAACAGAATAAAATACGAATAACCAACTATGTTACTATACGCTTTTAACGCCATAATCCAGGTACCCTGGCACTATTAATACAGCTTACATCTCTTTTATGCATGAAGTATATACATAAGACATAAGTATGTTTAATGCATATACTTTTGAGATGCATTCATTATTCATTCCAATTAGTGAACCATGCATAATTCATATTCATTCCATCTTCTTGTAACATTGGTATGTTTGCAAATTATTAGGGAACACACTTACTGTCTAGCCATTTGGAGTCATATTTTAGGGTTCTTTTGAAGTTATATTTCCTTTCCCGAGTAGTCATGTCATATAAATCTGTTCGAAAGATCACAGTATCGGCCTTTGTGAACTCCGCGTTTGTGCCGCTGAAATAGAAAAGATCATTAAGCGATAAGTACTTGTAAGATGGTAGTAGCGGTAGTTTGTAAATGCTAAATATTTACACATACATATATGGTGTTATGGAAGGTAATAACATTTTGAATTTGTTGTATAATTCGCTGTTCCAGTTTTGAAATATTTTGTGCATACAAATCATTTGCAACAAGAATAGCATATTTGTAAGCTATTTTGTTTTGCAGAATACATTTACGGTTACAGTAACCTACTATGGTTCCATATTTAGAGCGCTATTCTATCTCTTGCAATTTAATAAACTATAAAATCCTATTGTGCATTCATTTTAAATAGTTTCTGGACAAAGCGCGTGGATGGTTCCAAGAAATAAAATTTTAATGCTTAGTTTGTGGTTCTCCTTTGTGAGTTCCGACTGACGTAACATTTGAAAAGACGATCCCACGCAAAGTCTCACGAAACCCGTTTTTATATATTATGTGGAGAAAAACATTCTACAGTAAATATGTATATTATGCTATGCTTCAGGCTATAAATAAGTAAGAATACTTAATATAAGTATTCAAGAAGATGTTTATTGAAGCCTTTCAAAAAGTAAAGCGCTTTATCGACTACAATCATAAAATGCAAGAAAGTTTTGGCTTAAAAGTAGACTATCTGATGTTCAATCAATCTCAATCTAAAAGCATTATTTGATTCCTTGTCTGAGTAAGCAGTTTTAATAAACCGATTCATTCAACACAGTTCCCTAACTTTTTAAGTTTTTGCTACACCATCACAAAACCTTTTCTACTTTTCATTTTGCATAAGAACATAAGCTGGTTTTCATTGAAAATTTCAATCTTTATCATAACACTTTTAAGCATACCTGTATAATCCTGGGAGATTATCAGGGTTTCCATTTTCAACCCACACAGCGGTAGAGTTGTCATTAGGATCATAAGGACATCGAGCAGTTCCTTCACCGATCCCTGGCACAAATGTTTGCCTTGGGAGAGGAGTGAGATTCCACTGAAAATAAGAAAATAACTAAATTACACACTGAACCACGTTTACCATAAAATGTCGAAAATACATTTTAATTCCACAGTTAGTGTGGGTGTTGGCATACGTCATTATGAACTTTTTGACGCATCATCACTGAATAATAAGTATGTATTTATAGCATTTTTTATAGAGAAAATTAAAAATTAAAGTTCAAGAGTTGACAGACTATAAGACTAACGAAGTAGATAAGTGAAATATGTTACAAAGCAGACATTTTTTTTGCAGAGACGAAACAATTTTTAAAACAATTTTGACAATGACATGACACCACCAATTTAGTATTAATTGTCGATTCTATTCTAGCTACGTGACATATTTTCACTATCACATCGCACGTATACGCTATTAACTTATTTTTAACCATTTGATGATAAGTTTGTATGGTATCAAGATACTGAAGTATTATTTAATGAATATATGCATATCGATGAAATCTTACATCGTTATCCAGAAAGGATGAAATCTACACCCCAGAGCAGAACAGCATCAGTAGTTTTCAGCAGCGCAGCAGAGAGCAGAAGTCACAGAAGCGCACAAAGACAAAGAGAGAGAAAAAAAGTGGAAATAGTTTACAATTTCCTTTGTTCTTCTTGACAAGAATGTTACTTGTTTTTATACACAGGTGTGAATATTACAATAGAACATGATAAAATTAAAAGTAAATATTAATTGCATTAAAGTAAAAATATTTCAATGAATTATTCATTAGAACAAACAAAAAGCAGTGATTTGCATAGCTATATCATATTAAGCGAGAAGCTTTAATTGGTTTGTGTTGTGTATTATTGGTTGAGTATGTTTTTAGGAAAAGTTGAAAGTGAAATATGACAAAAAGAGTTTGTATTATGTCTCCTAAATACTATACTTGCAAAATACGGGCTACTAGAAATATAATATATTGATAAAAGCAATCAGTATTAAAAAGAATTTTATTCTATATGCTTGATTTACTCATTTTTATAATAGCATGCCAATTTTATTGTCCTCAGACACAACATAAAATGCTGAATACATGCGTATCTATACAAACTGATGAAATAATATATAATATATATATTCTATATTATGAATTACTTATGTGATTGTAAGGTAACGTTTTGTGCATCAAGTTTTAGCTATAAAAATGTAGGTTAGGAAGATTTAAAGAAGAAGCTTACATTGATGACCCAGTCTTTGGGATTATGGGCATTGGTACCACAGACATAAAGGCGGCTTCCATCTCCCACTGACTGAATGACACGAACATGATTTCGACAGTCAAAATCCTGCAAAATAAAATAGGATCCTCCATGAGTTACATATATTTTTGGGCTTAACCTTGTAAAGATACGCATCTCTAAAGTTAACCGACTGTGACAACATATATTAACGAGTAGAGATGTAACGGTTATAAATCCAGGTAGCTACAAACCCAAATGATTTTTTTGGGAAATATAGAGAGGAAAATGTGTTCTCAAAACGACTATTTTTACTCGATGCGAAGAATAAATTCTAGCTTGTAGGGCAAAATAGCAATATGGTTTGACTCACCTCAGATTTTCCTTTTGAAACACAGCTCGCTGGTCCCGTGGGGTTCATAACGAGTGCATCTTTCTGCAATAGAAAAATAGAACATTCATTTGTATTAGTAAGCTGAAGTTTACACAAAATTGCTTTATGTACTTACATATGGACTACTAAATTCTCTCAAGTTCTCTCGAAACACAAATCTTTCAATAAAAACCTTTCTAAAAACTGTACTCATTCCAAGCACCTTGTTGTTTCTACAACATATTGATGTAAAATTAATAAATGCATGAAACAATGGAACAAAGTTCTGTATATAATTTACTGCATGTCCCCAAATACATTTTACTACTAATATCTTATAAATTAAGCTTTATGTTTAGTGCCTCGCAGTACAATAATGTGAAACGGGGTCGTGTATCTCTGCATAATCTGTAATTATTTATTTTATGACCCTATCCCATACCTGGAACAAACTACATTGGATGTACATTAATAAATTTTATGAATCAATAAATCAGAAAACTTGTGTAATTAGGAATAGATGTGATTTTCCAAAATAGATCCTGATTCATTGAAACACCTCACAACAAAGACTTCACCCTATATTTCTAGCTCCCTCGTCTTCTCTTATTAAACTTGAGCATTTTATTACTTTCGTGGGCCTGGGTGCATAATATCACCATTTCTTTCCTAGTATATTTCAATAGTCTAGTATCTTTATTGTTTTGGCTTTGTTTTACATAATGAAATTACTTTAAAAACCATAAATATCACGAAATCAGTACTTAATGTGAAACTACAATACATTATTTAAAGTATTCGAAAAACAAATAGCTTCAACAATGCCTCAACTCAACAATAAAGAGTCTGCCGTATGCGGCACGGAAATTTAAAAAAAATCTTGCTTAATAATGTTCACAATTAAATAAATTTCCTAAATGGTAAATACCCCGTCGGGAATGCCTCAATGAATTATACATTTTAAAACTATTACCTTGCAATCCATATGGCTGATATTACTGAGGTTCACTCTTATGATCCTGTCCCTGTAATTAAAACAATAAAAATTGATTAGAAATCTTGGAATGATTAATTTTTACATTTTTTTTTTGAATACATCAAATAGCAAAGCAAAGAGAAACTCGTTATAGTATGCTTAGCTTAAAAGCTTGAAAAATGAAAGCTTATAAATATCATTTGCAATAAGAACAAATTTTTCTAGTAAATTATTTTCCACTATGGAATCCTCCATACTATGGAAAAATTGCAGAAAATTCGATACTCAGTTCATTTCCAAAAAAATAATCCATGCATATACCATCTGTGTATATGAGGTCGGATTTAGTTGACATGCATGTCAAGATGAATTTCTCAAAACGTAAAAATGCCAATGTAGTGTCACAGACAGCCAAAGAATTAATCCATTCTCGCGTCTTCTTAAATTCCATTCTTTTCTTCTCATCCACCAACCACACCAAACCCCTCCCCTTCATCATCGTCGTCTTCTTCTCTTTTAAGCAGAAAGAAAGAAGTAAATCCGCTGGAAAATGACAGCCCTGTCATTTTCTTTGACTTTTCTTAAAACTATCGAGAAATAAGAGGAATAGAATACGAATGCATAGTACATTTTACTTTTTCACTTGTTTTTTCACTGATAAAGTGTACAACGACAGAAAAGAGAAAAGAAAGTATTTCTTCTAGCTCCTTTACATTAGGAAAAACCACTCCTAACTAGACCCTCATGTAGACATATACATACATATTTATATGTTTAATATATACTGCTATACTGAAATACAAAACTTCTGCAGAAATGAGAAAGCCAAAATCCTCACAAATGAAGCTGTACGCAAAGAAAGACAAGGAATCGGTAAGAAGCACCAGCAAAGCTGTTAGAACTGCTTAACTCTGACTATCACGCACACAACTTTTCTGGTAAGTCTGTCAGAAATAACTAACTTAAGAAGATATAAATGAAGAGGGAGAAAGAAGATGATGATACTGCCACATACAAACAAAAGGAAAGAAAAAAACTGAAAATTCTTCTTCCTTTCTTTTGTTTGAGCATTGACGTTTCTTGGAGAAAGAGAGAAAAGAATAAACCACACATATACATTAGAAAATCTTAGTGTAAGACAAAAGACTAGAAAAGAAAAGAATTCTTAAAAAAGAGAAGAAAATTGAAAAATTAGCAAAGAAAGCAAAAAACTTTTTGGCTCATTCATTCAAGAGATTCCACAAATTGAGATGCGTCGTGTACAGCGTTTTACTACATTTTTCTTTCTTCTTGTAGAGATTCCCATTAGCAAAGAAAGATTCAGAATCAGACAAAAAGTGAAAAAGAAAAGATGCACACATTATAAAAAAATTCACTTCCAAGATAAAAATTTGAACAACTGATAAGTATTCTCAACTTGATATTTCTTTCTTGTTGGTGATAAAAAATAATGGAACATTATCTGTAAGACTGGAAGGAAAAAAAGAGGAAACAATCAATACTTCCGTTTTTATGCTATAAAGATTATTGGTTTTCCTATGATTTAAAGCATACTGCATCATTTTTGAGAAAGAACTCCATTTAAGTACGAATGAAAAATTGGCAAATGGAAATATATACTCTCGACTTTTCGCTCTTAACTTGAAAATGTTCTTCTCTTATCTACATTGTGTGCTATCATGATTTGCTAACCGTTGCGTAAAAAACCAGCAGCAGTAGCATAATGTAATGGTTCAAAAAATCTCAATGATTTTGAATGTGCTTGGATTATTATCCCAGTATACTACATGAATGACTTAGCTTCAGAACCAAAGTAATTTATACAGAAAAAACATCGATGCGTCATCCATTATGCCCTTTCCAATCGATTCATTGGCATGCAAATGGCTACGTAAATGGCTCAACTGGCTTATGCAGCAGCCCGTTTGGTGTCAGATATATTATTCAGGAATTATATATTGGCAAATATTGCAATGGCTAAAATGGTGCTAGTACCTTCTTGGTGGACTTGCAAAACCAAACAAACAACTGCAATCTGCAAACTACCACTACTCATTTTTAACAAAGAGAAACAAATGTGGCTGCGGTTAAACCTTATAAACATCTTGTGTTTATAAACAAACTATTTCTTTAGGTCTTGTTTTGGTGGTTAGTAAGTGGCACAAAATGTGCCACTATTTGCTATCAACGATCAAGATAAGAAAGTGTACAATGCGCAAATATACTGGAATGACTTTATTTTGCATGTTCCGATATAAAAATCTGTGCATCGTGTACTCGTTGGCACTTCACTGAATTGTTGGAACTTCTAGCGCAACACATATTTAAGCTAGATAACTTCAAAAAGGGTAGGTTTTTCGCTGCAAGCAAATTTCTTCAGGTACTCTATACACGTTGCTTTTATCTCGGATGCATTACTTTTGAGTGTGGAAGCAAATACTTAAAAACAATAAAGGAATGAAGTTAAGCTTCTCCGCATTTCCACAACTTGTTTTTCGCTGCATCAAGAATTCCAACTGTTGTACACATATCACATTTATATCGACAGGATAAAAGTAGAAATCGATTTTGCATAGAAAAGTTTGCCTATAGCGAATTTTCCGGGTTGTTTTCATCCTATAATTTTATACTATACAATATGCATCGAAATCGAGCATCTTCAATATAAGGCCTGAGTAAAAGCATGCAAAATGATAATAATAAACTGAAAAATACTTTCACCTTCACACCCACGCTAATCATTGAGATTTCAGACAGTTTTATCTTTTAGCATATTACACATTGATTCGTGGGAGTGCATTTTCTCGGTATATTGTTAAATGGATGTCAGAACCAAACTAGTGCTGTTTTAAATAAAATCGCAAAACACCTTTATACGGTGAAGTACCTGAAATAATATATAATATGAAATATCTAGAACAAATCTCTTGTTTAAATATGTGTAGGCTATCCCTGAAGGGCCTTCCGAAAATTAAACAAGCTTGCCGCGTTGGGGTCAAACACAAACAAACAATGATATACTAAGCTAACATGAAGACGTAGCATTTATGATAACTTGGAATGGATTTAATTTTACAATTTTCTACATCAGGTACTTTCTCAGGTGTCTGCTTTCCTTTACGTTAGCATAAAATCTTACTGCGTACCAGTGCATGTTTTTTCCTTCCTACACGATTTGATGTCCCTCCTATCTCCATAATCAAATGGAAGCATCATTCCAATAACTTTTTCGTTATTACTTTCAATGTCATTACCAGAAGGGAGTCGTTATTACTTTGCGTTTCGCTCTCCCTCTTTTATCTCATCGCAAACGTTATATTTACTTGAGAAAATGTACTTTTCCCAAGCACACAACACCAGCTGAGGGAAATCCTTAAATTAATGAGTAGTATCATCAAAGATATCAAGGAAAGGGAAAGTAACTTCCATCCAGCTTTCCAAGCTATTAGTAAAACAACACAACATAGCCCTCCTTTAAGAGCAACAACAACTGAAGCATTTACAAGAAAGCATTATAATCTTTAAGCAAAATGATCTTATTCACTCTCTTTTTCAGCACACTTGATTGTATCCCACTCTTACTCAACATGGGCACCGCCATCTTTGCCATCATCATCCTCATCACAAGTAATGATCATTGCTTTCTAAGAGACACATACTCGTTGCAAAAGTAATACATTTCATCTCCACATGTACATCCCGTGAAGACTAAAAAATGTACTAAGATCATTTCAGGGAGTTCAATGATATCAGAGTAATTTCTTCAAGAAAGTAGAAACATACATACATACATACTTATATGTATTGTATGTTCTATATATATCACGTATTTACGCAACTTCTCATTATTATACAGCAGACCTATTCACATCTTCGTTTGCCACTTTCTTCGTTCTGTCTGATGATCTGACTTTCCTTCTTCTTTTCATGTAGTTGTCATTAATGCTCTGACGCAAAGTTCCCACAAACGCCCAAGGAATACGTCATGATATTCAACCCTCTTAGTAAATTATAGACGCAAAGAAAACCAACCCAAGTGGTTTTCAAGAGTTTTCCTAGTTATTATGAGCTTACTCAGCTAAAACCACAAACTCACTACGGCAAAAATAAACTAATAAAAGATTGTATTCAGAAATTGAAAGATACACTTATTATTTATTTGATTAGTGGAGAGCGGACATGAAAAGACATATCAAATTACTTATTGTACTTTTGATGAAAGTTAAATTCTATGAAATCCGCAAGCAATGTAAAGACGATTGTACAGCGGATGTAATTGCTATCTGATTTGTTTGCATTAAATCGAATGTATCGAAATGTAATGTTATATAGTCGCAATTTCTGATTGAAAGATTGAAGAAAACGGTACGTGTGTATGTGTCTGTCTGTAGAACCTCATGTTTGTAAATCATCATCGTCTAATCGTCGTGTGCACAAAGAATAAGGAACGCTTGCGGTTACTCAAAACAAAACAAACTTAATAAGAAACAGTATATATCGATGTCGTAGTAGAATTTGTAATTATTTTCTCTATTGTTGTGGATGAATGACGAAACGAAGTATCATGTCCCCTCATTAGAGAGACAACATACTCTGGTCTTGTGCAGGGTTTGGATTTCTGTCTCTTGCAGATTGATTTCGACATTTTCCTTTCGGTCACTCATTAAACAAGAAGCGAGTTTTAGTTTCGTTTTCCTCGTATCAAAATATTTCGTATGTGTTATTCTTGCTTTTCGCTGCAATTGGCTTACATCAATTCCAAAAACATGAAAGTAGAACGGAACGACAATGCTCGCTGACAGTATCAATATCTTTGATAAATGACATTGACCAAATATACCAAACAATATAATAATTATTATTAGAGAAAGTTAAGATAAATCTGAGCATATATAGTATGTACTTATATTACGACTTGAAGTATGTATATAATCTTTAATCTTTTCTATATTAGCGAAAAACCAGAGCCACTTCTCAAAAACCAAAAAAACATTAGTTCACTATGCGTAAAACATGTGTCCTTGTCTTTTGATGTCTTGCGTGTGCATAAGATGTACTTACGTAAAACCAAACCATCTCCCCGAATTCATGCTGTTTGGTTAATATATTACACCATGGGGGAACTCTGCACAAGATATATTGATGCTGACGCTGACAATACCACTCATGTTTTTTTTTACTTCTTCGATGTAATTTGAAAGAAAATAGCCGCCAAGTTTCCTTCTAAACCAATCTAGTTTGATCAAGGGTAGACATTTAAAAAACAACGTTTCCTGAGAAAGGGCAATGTAATTTGAGCGGAGTATACGTAGATAGGTGCGTGCTTCATTATGGGTTTGTCTAGAATATAAAAGAATTTTTATGTATTGTATGTACGCACCGTTCATCAATAAAATGTCGACAGATTTTTCTACAGAAGGAGCTCAACTACTCACTCACTTTACTTTGTTTTCCTTCTTGCATTTCTCCAAATTTTCTGTCCTTTATTTCAGACAGTTAATTGGAAGCATAAGGAATTAAAGGACGAAAAGAAGAAGGAAAAAAGAGAAAGTTGTTTTCCGTTCACTGTCTCTCACTCTTACTCATTGTGTATGTGTACCCTATGCGAACGTGAGGGGAATGCAACAAACTGACACACCCATCATTGTACTTTCCCTTTTCTGTGTAAAAGTCTTGCACATACCTACATACACCTACACTTTGTGTATCCTTGACTAATATGGTGAGTGGAATGCCATGCATGTAAAGCAATGTATTAGTTGTCGGAGATATTTACTTTATTTTTGTACTCCAAGTTTTCCTTGCTTGTCGACAGTGCAGTGTCAAAAAGCTGAATGTGCGATGTTGTAATAATAATGAAGGGATTTTCCGACTAGTAAGCTTGGTTATGTAATTCTATATGTGTGCCTACCCAAGTTGCTTTACCAGCAACAGTAACAACCAGTCGTAGAAGGGTGACGGCACGATAAAAAGAAAAATTACCGTGAATAAAAGATACGCACGTGTGTATTTATGCGAGTACATTCATTACACATATGAGCTATATATACACACACCTGACTATGTGTATATGCTTCAATATTGACTAAAAAACGTTTGACAGCGTTTCAACAACAATGGCACCAAACAGCGAATATGGTTTGAGCAAGCAAAGTAACGCTTTGAATGCATAGTTTAGAAATGTAAAAAGGAAAGTAAAAGTGGAGTCGTCGTCAGGCGGCAAAATAACAACAACAGTTTCGTATTACTTTACTTCGATGAATTGCTAACTAGCTGTGTTGACGGGAGCTTTTAGCTCTGACTGTTCTTTCTCTTCTCGCTTTTCATGTCGTTCATGGCACTTTTTGTCTGCTGTGACAAAATATATGCAACCTTTTTTGAGAGGGATACTACAGGACTAACTACTAATGAAGCTGGAAAACGTTTCGGCACATTAAATAACAGGGTAATCAACGTGGCACGTGAACTTTGTGAACAAAATCACACATCTGTGTAGTTAAAGTTATGTGTAGGTATACGTATTACATTATAAAATTCGATTTTACTTCTAATGGATGTGCTCATTTTCTAACAAACAAATACTTGCATACTTTATGCCTATATGTATATTATGTTCCTCTGCAGTTTGTCATCTCAGAGGTCATGAGTTTCATTTGAGTTTTGAACTTAACAGATTTGCGTCTAGTGTGGAAAGATGAGTAAAAAGGGTTTTAGAAGGTTGATATATAAAACTGCAAGCAGTCATTTTCACTTTATGTTAAATTCAGTTACAGTTTTTGAACACAAGTTTATCAACAAGGTGCAGTGGACGCTTATAATGAAAAGTTCTGAAGTAGACGTATTTGTCTAAATAGGAAATTCCAAGTTGACGTCATAGGATTTATTCGTATGATTTTGTATCACACAGTATTATGGACTATATGGTAAAACAGTAGAATGGAAATTAATCACAATCGCTGATTTGAATGAAATGAAAGTAAACAAGCGGAACATTTCTGTAAATGAAAACGGACAGCTGGAGCACCAAAGATTTAATATAAGTTTTTACCAATAGCTAGATATTTTCAATTTCGAATGTAGCACAATAAAGAAACATGTGTGTGCTTTTGGATTTATTCTGTTTGCATACATTTGGAAAATTTCAGTCAGGGTCCAATATTCCATGTAACGTCAGACCATTCAGGTTCGGTTGAGTTGATGTTGTTGATGTGTTATGCTGTAAATATTCAGCATCAACATGGTATATAGCACAAATATATCTTTGTCTCAGAAACCAATCTCATCATGTCCTCTCAGAATCAAATCACATGTGCTAGTTCACAATATGAGCGTGAACCTGTACAAAATTGCTCACATGTGATCCAAATTGCATAAATAAATTGAAGAAAAGTTTTTCCAGCAGCTTACCAAAATGCGTTCTAATCTTGAATCTGATAGGAATATTTTTAGATTTGAAGAAAATATAAGGAATTCCAAGAAAAGTTCAAACGAGCACATTTGTATCTCGTATGCATGCAAAGTAAAAATTCCTCTCACGAACGAATTTCGTTAGTGAAACTTCTCGTAATCATCCTCGTCATCAAGTTCATACTTCTGGATGGAAAACGAAGTATACGATGGCAATGACCGTCTCTAGAAAATTTAACCCATAAAACGGAGAAAAAATCGTGAATACTTTGTTGAAAATACTAATACCCTTTCATTTTATGTGAAAGCGTATAAATATGTGTGTACCTTATAACTTCTCATACGCATAATGTATACATATCTGTAGATAGGTATGCACGATACTTTTGCAGAACCATCATATTCATACAACCTAGTACTTGTCTTTTGGACAAAGAGTGTTTTTGGCGTGGTACGTTTATATCTTACTCACGTGCTTTTATAACATATCAAATCTCGTTGTTTGATCAAATCCTTCTCTGAAATCACGAGGACCTTTGGTTAAGCCTATGGCTTGACATCTTGCTTGTTCTCATCATCTTATCTTTGTGAGCATTTTGCTCCATATAGTAAAATCCGAATTGCTGTGATGTCTGAATATTGTCCAACCACATATGTACATAAATGTTCGCCACCATAATAAAAGCTCATACACGCAAAGCAAAAAAGTAATATGCAACAAGACCAATAATAATAATAATCCTACTAGAAAGGAATTTCTATTTTATTTATATTATATGAGTATGAGTTTGTGTGCATAATATTGCATTTCACTGCCGCCACTTCGCTGGTGAAAGCAATAACAAGAATGCTCCAAAAATTTCAGCTTAAAACCTTACTATATGTATATAATATACATTTACATCTTCAACATCAGGAAGCAGAAACCACACAGCATTACCAGCCGCGGCCCCACAATCCAACGAATGTAGACCACCCAACACCAGTAGAAATATTGGTATTTTCTGTAAGTTGTAAGCATTTCATTCAACAACATTGTTATTCTGCCTGGTTTTATTTGTGTGGCCACAGAAAACATTTGGTTTTGTAGTGTTTTGTGCAAAATAGAACTGGCCCGACCACGACTATCTCATTTTGTAGGCCAAGCCAGAAAAAGTTATCCAGAGAAAACCAAAAAAATCTGTAATAATCCTCCGTCTTTTATTTCATAAAATCCAAGCTTCCATTTCATCTTTCTCGTTCTATTTTTCTTTAACGATCGAGCCATTTTTATGCATTTGAAACGTAAAATGTATATTTCTTTAGGCATGTAATATCAAGATATTTTTTCTTTTTCTTTCTTTTCACTTGACTAGGCACTCATTATTCTCAATCCGGATGAATGGTCACTGGTACAATTAGGATGGGCTTTTGTTAAAACGATCTATACAAAGTAGGCTGCGATTTTCAATAGTCCTTGGTTCAAGCGAATATAAGAAAGTAAGCTAGAAAGAAAGAGAAAGTCGAGTCACAACAATTTGTACTACGTCACATATTTCTGTGGCATGGCAAACCGCATGTTTCATATTATGACCTGATTCGAGAAAACAACCATTTCACTCGCCTACTACTTTCCGCATTTTCCATAATATTTTCCCATCTTATTAAAACTTAATCATTCTTCATGTTTTCACAGCCAAAGTCCAGCTTTTTTCGACTTATATAAATGAACAGTGTTATTGTTTTGTATTAATATATTTTGATTTCAAGAGGTAATTCCAAAAGTGGAACAAGACATGCAACACGAACAACACAAGTGTAATGAGAATGTTAAGTAAGAACCTTTATAAATTGTACCCTATAATTTTATATTACAAAACTTACACAGACATGTGTATACATACTAAATGCGAACACCTTCATACATATTTAACCATTTCTTGTAAGTATTCAAGTGAAAGTTATAAAGAATTCAACTTAATTTTGTTCGAGGACGATCTCTAGTTATTAAAAGTGTTTAAGAATTCCTACATAATACGGTTTATACATGTAATGCACTTGCTTTTGATTCCATGTCAGATAATAATGTTTGCAATAATTGTACAAGCCTCTATCTACTCAAAATACTTTTCTTAAAAACATTACTTCAGAACACAAGGCAGATGAAAAAGTACAAAAACACTTGGCTTAGTTTCTGGAAGTAAGCCTTTTTGTTGAGCCTGCTCTTCATATCATTAGGAAAAATCTAAGAGAAAAACACTTCACCCCAAACTTTCACTCGCCAAAACCTAGTGCCTTTATCGTTAAGTATGAGTGAAAAAATAAGAAGTGTGAAATGATAATATCGCTAAACTTCTTTAGCCCTATTGACTGAGAATCCTTTCCTGTTATTACAATTACAACAAAAGAGAACAATCAGGGGAATTCAAATATTTTGTTGCTCTATTCAAGTAAGTAGGGAAATCGCAACTATACAATCATTACAGTTACAGCTCGCATTATCACCATCATCATCATTCAGTAAACTTCACTTCAGTATCTTCTCATTCTCACAGTTGAACGCTTGGTAATAATGGACCTCATTTACCAAAAATAGACTGTGTAATATACACATTCACCAATTGTGTTTGCCGATGAAGAAGGATCGAAAGTAAACACTCATCCATCTACTTACACACTCTAGTTCTAAGTAGATTTGATTCAACTCTCAGGAAAATGGCGAAAGTAGTCAAGAGAAAGGAAAAGAATTGATACACACAGGAACAATAACAAAATGACAATGAAAATAATAAAAGAGAGGAGAAGAATGAGATAGAAATCAGGTTAAATGTACAAAACTGGAAGAAAAAGAATAGTAGGAGTTATTTGGCTAAACAATCCGTACTTTTAAAAATAGTTCTACTTACAATACTTCATTTTTTTCTGCAAGCCCACACACTAGGAAGAGCACTTGGCAAGAATAACAACGGCTTATAGCATCCTATTTGATTACAAGGCTGTTAGTGAGAAGGAATAATAATATCGACAGCAGCCGGTATTTTTCTTCTATGTATTTAAGAAGATGTTTGAAGGAATTCTAAGAAAAGCTGGTGCAAATACCAAAGTAAATACATACGTTACACATTATGTACGTCTTAATGTCATGTCATGAGTCGAGAGAAATAAAAGGAGTGAGTGAACCCGTAAGTAAACAAAACTTTTTTCTGCAAAGGGAATGAATACAACGCGTGGCGGTTTCTTTTATTCTAAATTCCATTTGGGCAGAAAATGCTTTAAAATATTTTTGTTCCCATCATTCTTACCAGAAGAAATTCACTTTAAGAAGTTGTGCAAAAATCGGAGCATAAATGATCATCTTGATGAAAATAATGACAGCAATAATCGCGGGCATATGTGTTTTAAGAGGAATGCGGCATCATTTGAGAAAATTGGAATTTTATTGCTACAATATATGTACACGTGTTTTATTGTAGTTTCCTTTATTGCAAAATTTGTTGATGTGCAATATATTTTGTAGCAATTTTTCACAGGTTTGTTGTTTATTTGTTTTTCCAAAAGATAAATGAATGACAATGTTAAAATTTACGACTGACTCGTTCACACAGTCGCGTAAAAACTACTACCTATTAATTCTAGAGTTGCTTTAGATTTTTTGGCTCCTGTTTCGAAATGCATTACTACCAAAATGAGGAATGATGTTGCGCAAAGCAAGACGAGCGAATGGAAACTTTTCTTGACATTTGGCACGTTTTATGTAGAATATACTTTCCTGAAGACGTGTAAACGAAGAAAAAATAAGTTTGCTCTCAATTTTTTTTATGGGAAACGAGTATATATGTATACATATGTATTTATGTACTGCAGTATATACTTTTTTTAACAAGAACATTGACACTTTGGCAAGACTCCCTGTGAACATGTTGAAATAGAGGCAGAGAGAAAGTAGTGCGCACTCATGTGTACATTGCATTATTAGCCATTTTACGCTTGCTACATAGTAAATAGGTACATTGACGGTGGACATGATCGGGGACATGGATGCCAAGTCAAGATGGATGTTCAATAAGGTAAATGAGTTCAAAAAGAGGCAGAGAGAAAGCAATAAAAGAGACTGGGTGTGCATCGTAAATCCTCCAAACTGAAGGACACGCAAGCAAATGGTGTAAATTGTCACCAAAAGACTCTGTGTCTTTGTATCCATCCATCCCTGTGTTTTTTTCATGGGGATGCTTTTGAATTAAAAGAAAACTACGGGATGGAACACAAGGTAGATATGTAGATGCAGAGGTGGAGAAAAAGTGAGCAGTAAAATATAACCTTTTTTCAGCTTTCTGTTTTTGGAAGCTGTTCCATGACGGTTTCTTCTCTCTGTCTACATGTTACACTGTTTGTCTGTCTGTATTTACTTTGTATCCACCCACATTTTTCCTAAAGGGAAATCCATTAAAGGCTAATCCAAAAGCGGACACTGGGACACTCTAAATACTGCCAACTTACAAAGAGTTGAAAAAAGGATGTGTATGCTTTCCCTATCCTATAGTGAATTTCACGTGAAGGGAAGAGAGCTCATTAGACCAGATAAATCTTTCTTAGTTTAATGATCCCATTCACTAAAAAGATGTATGAGTGCAGGTTTCACATTCTTGATGATCATGATTATAAACATCATTACAGAGTAACTTTATGTTTAAGTTATGTGTGTAGGTGGTTTGAAAAGTACTACTGTTGGTGCTACCGGGTGCTTGCGGTATAGATTACTCACATTTTGTACTAACGCTGGATTGATTCAGTGCCTAAAGAAGTTCCAACCAATATTTATAGCTTTTTGTGAGCAAGAGACATTTCCATATTGAGCAAAATAACATTTAGAGGAGGAGCCAGCACCGTAAAGAAAATTAGCCCTCCGCGTTTTTGTGTTAGGTATAATAATAATAACATGATTTTAGTAACTTTTGCAGAAGTATAGGTATGTAACTTCTAAAAAGTAACTGTTTCTTCCTCAATTCGGGTAAATGTTAAACACGGTTGTGGAGGCGACCCTCTCTCATTCGTCTTCTGAATGAGTGGCCAACGAGCAAGCAACTACTTGGTTCTGCTGACATATTACAAATTAAGAGAACCAACACCAGTTTTATTACAACAGAACGTTGCGTTACACTTCCTCGTTCTGCTCTCTCCAACAACGCTACTTTGTCCTCCTCTTCATCGTGGTTGATGTCCTATTATATAACATAACGAAGTATACATATGAGATGCGGAACAGGTTCAACAGCAATTCTTGAAAACTAACTATTCCAATTTCAGTTTGGTGGAAAGAGTAATCGGGAAGAGGGACTAGTGGTACAAAGATAAATGATATACATAAATATATTTCCTTATTGGGATAACTGTAATTTCTACCATTTATGTGTATTCACATCCACACAAAGTTACATAATAATACTCATGGTATACATTATATATTCCTTCATTGGTTGGCAGGAGAAAGAAATAAAAGGGAAAGCACGAACGAACGAGAAGACACAGACGAATAATCTCCAAAATTATTACTAAGCGCAAAATGAGTGGCTGTGAACATAATGTTTGAAGTTAACATACATGTTCCCAAGAACCCCTTTCCACCACCACGCCACTGTTACAATAATAACGTAAGTCTTTCTACTTAAATACAAGCTTTTGGTTTTTGCTGCTGCTTTCTCGCTTTTTCTCTCTACGCTTTAGTGGTTGGTTGGACAGAATACTTAACTAGTGACTGGTGGCAGTGGCGGCGGTAGTGTGGTATAAATACAAAGAGTAACGGTCTGTTGACGACGACAATTTAAAGAAAGGACACTGCTGCTCAACGGCATGGTGAAAACGCGCTCATTCTTTCTCTTATGCCATGTCCGTGTCGGAAGACAATGGCAGCATGAGTAAAGACTGTTAATAAAAAAGCAAAAGTTTTCACAGAGATGGTCGTCATCTAGCAATAATAATGTTAAATGGATGTCACAAGAGTTTTTCCAACCACTTAATTATCTGTCATTGACGTTATGTGTGTACTTATAACCTCAGAGCTGAAGAAGTCTAAAATAACGGGAAGAAATGACGGAAAGAGTGAGTGAGAAGTAAGTAGGCGAAAAGTTTTCCCTTTCACTTTTTCTCGCTTTTCCAAAAAATATAAACATTTTCCATCAAGCTAACCCAATGGTTGGAGCCGACAATTGCATAAGTATTACGTTATTATTGTGCCGTCATCTTACAACGACTATGTCATAACAGTTAACATTCAAAAGAAAAACAGCTTGGATTTAGTATTGCGTGTTTACAATTGTCCAAAAAAGTTATGAAGAATAAATGTCATGCTTGTAGCCAATATATAACGAGAGCATTGCAAGAATTAAAATCAAGTTGCGTCTTAATTATTCTTGTGCATGAGCTAAGAAAAAAAGGTTGCGAGTTTGTAAGCAACGATGTCATGCATGTTTACCAATCATTTCCCTTTTTCCTTCCTCCTTATCAAGTCATGTACACGCAAAATAATCTAACCATCAAATCAACTCAAATGTGTTTCAAGATATGAGATGTGCTACTGTACAACTTTCTCAAAAATTATACTACTGACGAGTGGAGTTGAGAAGAGACGAGGAAATTATGAGGTTAAAGGAGCAGTAAAAGTGGCCATATGTATTTACATGTGGACTAGCAGAAAATGTCAGAGTATTTCCTCTTCAAGAATGATTGAAGGAATGCGACGGTCGTAGCGAGGAAATAGAAAGAGAAACTTTTCTACGAGAAAATCTGGGAAATATTCCAAATTACCAAGTGACGAACTTGTCGAGTTGGTGGAAGTTACTGAAGAAAAAGTATAACAGAGTAAGCTGTGAATTAGCATATTATAGAGTGGAAGTAAAATAAGAACTTGGTAATGCTGACTTCATCCATCCAGATATGTAATTTGTCGTAATATTCTAAACATTTCTTCATACTGTATACTGTATGGTATAATAATATTTTTGAAGAAACACACGTTTCAGTAAAATCTTCGTCATGAAAATGAAACGAAATGAACGACGATGACGACTGGAGAAAAGTGACGCTGATTTAAATATGAAAGCTGACATTAAGTTCAGGAAGCTTTTCTCTTTTGCTACTTTGCTTTCAGTATGCTTGTCCACGCACGAGCTTATTTGCTAACAAGCCTTAAAATAAGCAACAAAAAGCTGTAATCCACCAAAACTGGTTCTGCATACAGCACACAGCACACCCACACTCATCTTCATATACAAATTATCATTACGTAAAAGTAAAAGTTTTTCAGTTATCGAGTTTTTTTCATATCGCATTTGTATAGGAATGTATGTGTTTTATGGAGAAACACTGGCTAGTCAGAATGCTACAATGTGAATCAAGAAACGTGGGACAATGTCAAAAAAATTTACCTTGCACTTCAATCTATTTTCTAATTTGTTCTTTTACAAACTATATAAACTGAAATTCTCAACTTCAGAACTAAAGTTCAGAGAACAAGATGAAGCAATACGTCACGTTTTACAATAATTTTCGCTTATTATAACAAGTCACACTTATGTGCTAGTTAAAAATTAAAAGTGGGCCTATGTAACATTATCACATGAACATTTATATTCAGACTGATCGCTGGCGATATGTTCTGATGTACTATATACATACATAATGTGTATGGAAGAGAACCCATATGATTTCTCTCATTTTCCTTGTGCGTGATACAGAGTTTTATAAATCATTTCAAAAGAAAAAGATTACATAAACATCACTTGAAGTATTGCATCAGACTTTCCATGCGACAAGTGTCATAAATATTTTGAATAGTCTTTCTTTCTATTTTATATCTGAAAAGGGTTGAATTACCCAATTTCTCAATAAAATTTATTCCAATAAAACATTCTTGGTAGTGTAGAATACACCAGAATGCTCGTAAGTAGAAAAGAGGATTTTCTCATAAAACCTCTTTTAAATAGAATGCTTCTGAGAAAGGGGTTGTTTGGTCGGTGGTAGTAAGTTTGATTCGTTTGGTTAGGATTGCGGAATAACAAGTAGAACCAACGTTGGGAATTCCACTCAAAAGCACATCAAAAGAATGCAGCGTTCCGATTGACGACAAACATTGACTGTAAAAATTATCGGGATCGTGAAGTATGAAAGAACATTCTAATACATAAAATAGTAAATAGCTTCTGCAGAATGTAATAAGCAGTTGTAGTGTTGCATAATTCACAAGGAATTCTCATGGAAAAGATAAAATGAATACATTTTCAATATACCGTCTAAGAATTTTATTTACTATAACTAAATACATATTTGCAGTGAATAGAGCGGACATATACAAATGTTTACTTCTTCACACAATATTTTCTCTTTTCAACGTTGTAAATTTTATACGATATATTCACAATATATTCTAGCACGATAACATGACACCATACAAATACAGACATACCAATAAACAGTTAAAGAAATTATGTTCATTCTACTGTGCGTAAGTGAATACACGCGTGTACTGTTCACGCTTCATATTATACTTGTACATACGCAACATGAGCACATTTTTTAATTTATTCGAATGCACTACCACCGCAAACCAATGCACCAGAAGATATGCAAACAAAGAGAAAACTTTCCTCCATTGTACATGTCGTCATCAGCATGTTACACACAAAGGGAGAGAAAGGTCGCACTTCTACTTTGTTGATAGAGATAACAGAGAATCAAACAAGCTGGGCATCCTCATTCTTCTTGGCTGATATTATTATTCTAACTGAAGCGTAACACAATTGCATTTCAACAGCGGTAGAAGAGTACAAACATTACTAGTACATGAATAATATGGTATTTTCCTATCTACTGGTTTTGTTTGATCCTACTGGGACTTTCTCCATCACCGCTTCCGTACTACACTGCCTCTTTCTAAAAAAAACTTGTATGTTTGTTATGGCAGTTATGTGCTGATAACTATGATGTCAGTGATTGCGCAATGCAATGAAAATCTCGGTTCGGTGACTGTTGCAGGGTGAAAACGAAGACAGGGTTGCACAACTACAATGCATTTCATCATCATCATCGTCTTTCTACATCGGTTATCCAGAGAAGAAATGCATCACGTCATTTACAATGATAAATATAAAAAGTTCTTCAATTTACTACATACTTTGTAGTGAAATTCCGATGCTTCAAGTTCGAGACACCCTATTTATCATGTTCTTGTCATACTTGTTAGTATGCCTAGTTATCTACGTGAGTATAGAAGAATATTAATATGCATGTGTCTCTGTACATATATACAAGAGTGCACTCCACCCTTGAGTCCATGAACGCAAGACATGAATAACGGTGGAAGAATGTAAATTTTTCCCGTCAGTAAGGTAAGTGAAATGAATTTCAATATATAAAGCTTATTTTCTCCTCGACCTTTTGTATATTATATAAACCTTGATAACCTGATAAGAGAAAATAAAAAAATCTGGCAAAGTATTTCACTCAAAAATAATAATTTGAAGTTAGATTTTCATGCACTTTTTATGTCACTCGACAGGAATACAAAAATTTGGAAAGAACACTGCAAACTTAACACTGCACTGAAATTATCGCGTTTTTGAATGCATACCTCGAATTTAATTTCCTAGCTCTTATAAATACTGCTTCAAGCATAATAGTCAAGTCAATTCTTGTTAAAAAGAATTAGAATTATTACCACATATCTTTTCTCGTTTTCTCCTTAAAGCGACGTGTGCAATATGTTCAAACTTCATATCCCTGTCGTTATGCACGCATGAATGATTATTTTTCGCTTGTTCATGCCTCTTAGTGATCATTATTTTCTTGAAGAACAAAAATGAATAACTGTACTCGTATAGCAGTGCACACGCTGTTATCGGGTGAAGGGAAGCCTTATACGGTTGTTAATTTCAAGTACCAGACTTAGAATATGAGTGGGAGAGAAAAAGCTTGCACACATACACACGGTTAAATTGAATGCATCTTTATCACTTCAAACATCGCACACGAAAAATAATATAGATCAATATAACTGAATTTTGGTGTTTGCATGAAAAGCATGGGACATGATAGAATTTTGATATATATCACCCATTAATATTAACAATAAGAGAACTCTAATAAGTATAGCATGCTCGGTTATGCTGTGTGAAGCTTGTTACGTAACCCTTCTTATTTTCTTTCCTTCCTTGGTGGTAGATTTGATGTACGATCTTTACTGAAAAGAGAAGTACGTATGCACACAACAAGAGTAATGCTCATGATCACTCATGTTGCTATGTTGTGTGTGGATGATGATGATGATTATGGAAAAAAATTCAAATTATATTTTCTCTGCTTGATGAAGTGCTTCTCAGCATGAGACGAGTGCCACTCCACGCCTTCATGTCCCAACTTATCATTTCTTTACGTTTTAACTATCTACCCAAACCAACACAGTACAGCAACGCATCAGTAAAGTACAGCAAAGGAGTGTGTATAAATGGGGAAAACTGTATAAATCCATTATGAATGACATGAAGTATAAAACTACACGCACACTGTATATACCATCGTTATCAAAATCATCATGATCGCATCACTTTTATCCAAATAAAATTTATTTAATCATAATGCACAACGATATATTATTATGTACTTGAGACGTACGCACATTACTTGCATACATCCATCATCC
The DNA here is from genome assembly GCA_034693345.1 of Entomobrya multifasciata. Classification (NCBI taxonomy): domain Eukaryota; kingdom Metazoa; phylum Arthropoda; class Collembola; order Entomobryomorpha; family Entomobryidae; genus Entomobrya; species Entomobrya multifasciata. The sequence goes on along the minus strand of JAQFXM010000474.1, from coordinate 1,495 downwards.
ATCATTGTTTTAACCAACCAGTGAATCATCATCCTAAATGGAGTCAAAATCTAAAGCAAATATTGAGGGGCTCTCAGTGCTTTTTGATTGCCGTATTTTATATGCGTGTATCTTTTTGTGTTATATATTAAGTGCTAGTCTTTGTTCTTCATACTTGTTTGTCGACTGTAAGAGCAGTTCCTGGTTTTATACTCTTTGTCTAAGAAATGATTCAATAAACTGATACCGAGAGTCAGGATCAAGAAATGATGGTTATTTTAATGAGAAAGCACGCAGAGCTCTTAACAGGATTCTATGATGATGAACGTCAAATAAAATGGAGAATGTGAACTGCACTCCTTTCTGAGAAGATTTCACTCTAAAAAATTGACCCCGTGATGTGATCCCAGCAACTTAAATTTATTGTATACCAGGTTTTGATCTTGGCGAAACAAATAAGCACCTTTCTACCCTTCATACGTGTTTGTCACCCTTACCACATTGTCTTCCTGCATTAACCCTTAAAGGTTTCTCTTGAGTATACATGCTCTGCAATCTATCTCTAGTGGATAAAGCCTTTATTCAAGACTTTCCAGAAACAAATAAACGGTTGAATGGATAAGTTAACAGTATCAACGAGATGGAGGTTTAATACAGAGTGTGCAGATAGCCACCATGAGAGAATTGTACAGTAGAATTCTTCACGTCATATTTACAATCCAATCCAACAGCTTATCTCGAAAATTGAATTTTTGCTTCAGAAAATTCTCAAGTGGTTAGATGAAGTACTGCGTTGTTTTCAGCAAACATGTATATGTGTATGAGCATTTATTATTCTTTTTTATACTCGAGTGATTTTATTTAATTTATCAAGGGAATACTATTGGTTGCCTTATGAGCTTCTATTTCGTGTGGGCGAACTTTAAAAATGCCAGATCAAGTTATTATTATTAAGTGTAAGTAAATTTGTGCGTACACACTTAAAAATTTCAGTCCTCTAAAATAAGGAATTTTTTATAGAAAAGTAGAAGCAGGAAGTCTACGGAATCATATTTATACGCTCTCAGAGTTACGATCAGTCTTCGTTTGGTAACCGTCCTTCAATATTGCGATATTACTTAGAATCAGTATTGCAAAATGACATGCACGTCTATTACAAATTCTTAATGGTAAGAGGTTGAGAGACATGCCAACTATTCAAGTATAAAACTTTCTAAATAATTACTCAAGGGCTAAGGCTAAACCAACCCACACAACTTTCAGTTTAGATTTAGAGACACCTTGAAAGAAAACATGTCATGGCCATAATGTATTATTGCCTGGATAGCATATTAAGTCACGTCTGTGACTTTATAGTATCCATCATAACCGAGTAAAAGGCATCGTCCATAAATACGTCATTTTTTCGTCACCACCACCCACTCTCACATGTCACGTCATTTTAACATTACAACACACCCCAGTCAACATAGGATGTCACAACAACATCCAACCTACCCACCCACTTAGCACCTCG